>CAUYRH010030456.1:0-46518 GCA_963574655.1 Perodicticus potto | reverse complement strand
AGTTTCATTTAATTCTCCTCTAATTTTGGTTATTTATTTTCTTCTGCTCGGTTTGGGGTTTTAATGTTCTTCCTTCTTCAGTTGCTTATGATTTCCCATTAAGTTGTTAACGTCCTCTCTTTCCATTTTCTTGAGGAAGGCTTGCAAAATTATAAATTTCCCTCTTAGGACTGCCTTTGCAGTATTCCAGAGGTTCTGATAATTTGTGTCTTCATTGTCATTTTGATCCAAAAGTTTAGTAATGTCCTTCTTAATCTTGTCTATGACCCATCTATCCTTTAGCATAAGGTTATTTAGCTTTCATGTTTTTGTTTGAGTATGCAGATTCCTGTTGTTATTGAGTTCAACTTTTATTCCATGATGGTCTGAGAAGATGCAAGGAATAGTTTCTATTTTTCTAAATTTGCTGAAGTTAGACTTGTAACCTAGGATGTGATCATTTTTGGAGTATGTTCCATGGGCTGATGAGAAGAATGTGTATTCAGTTTTATTGGGGTGAAATGTTCTGTAGATGTCTGTTAAATCCAGATGGTGAATGGTGAAGTTTAAGTCTAAAATTTCTTTGCTTAGCCACTTTTTGGAGGATCTATCCAGTACTGCTAAAGGGGTGTTAAAATCTCCGACTACTATGGTACTGGAGGTAATCAAGTTGCTCATGTGTGTTAGAGTTTCTCTTATAAATTGAGGTGCATTCTGGTTGGGTGCATAAATATTAACAATTGAAATCTCATCATATTGAGTAGTACCTTTAACAAATATGAAGTGTCCATCCTTATCCTTCCTTATTTTGGTTGTTTTAAAGCCCATTGTATGTTCAAATAGGATTGTGACACCTGCTTTTTTCTGCTTTCCATTTGCCTGGAGTATAGATGACCATCCCTTCACCTTGAGTCTATATTTATCTTTTAAGGTAAGATGACATTCTTGTATGCAGCAGATATCTGGCCTGAGTTTTTGTATCCAGTCAGCCAACCTGTGCCTCTTTAGAGGACAATTTAACCCATTCACATTAATTGAGAATATTGATAAGCCTTTTGAAAGTCTGGTAGACATTTTTAATCCTTTCTAGTTTTTCTATTTTTAAAGATGGGGTCTCCCTCTTGCTCAGGCTGGTCTTGAACTCCTGAGCTCAAGCAATCCACCCACCTCACACTCCCAGAGGGCTGGTATTATAGGCATAAGCCACCATGCCTGGCTCTCAACCACAGTTTTCAAACCAAGAATTGTACAAGACTTAGGACTCATAGCCAAGCAAAGAGAATTTCTTAAGAGAGATGTGAAAAGCAGTTTGGAAAAATAACTATTCTAGAGGATAAGTGCTCTGAAAAAGAAACATAAGTAGAAGCTAAAAGGCTCACAGAAATACAGAATACTCTGCATTTTATTTATAGAGACATGAAGACACATGGGAATGCCACATACAAGTATACCTACAGGCACCAAACCATTCCACTAAATATTCCAAAGAGCTTCTCTGCTTGGACATAGCTATCCAAGGCGGGGAAGGAGCCAGGAGCCAGTATTAGGACTTGTATCAGGAAGCCTGTGATAGTAACCGAGCCCTACCAACTTTGACAGCTCTATCACTCAAATTCTCACATGAAAATAGAGCTAGCACCAGCATCACCTACCTACAACAAGAAAGGTTTTTGAAAGGCTCACAGTGCTCTACAAAATAAGCACTAGCCAGAAAAGTGCCACACACCCCAGGTGGCAGTGGCACCTAGAGGTTCCTTCAAAGAGTACTTTAGCTTCCAGGAGAATTCCTTAGGGCACACGGTCATGAAACCATTGACTTTTTCGGTATTACTTTCTGAGTGGGAACAATCTAATAATATTAGTTGTTCTCTATTAAAACCATATTACGTGCCATCACTGACTTACAATGGTTCAACATAGATTTTTCAACTTTATGGTAGGTTTATTGGGGTATTAAATTTTTGACTTACAATTTTTGGAACTTAATGGGATGTAAGCCAATTGTATGTATCCTTGGGGAGCAATTCTATTTGGTTAAAGTCCATGGTCATCTGGTGTAAAGGAAAAAACTCCAATATATACATATGAGTGTGTGTGTGTGTGTGTGCGCTCATGCTTGAGGATCTATCATAAGTATTTGCATGCATATGTACATAAAAGCACTCATTGTTGGTGTGTGTGTTCACATGTGAGTTTGTGCGTATATTCTTTTCTCCATGACCTGTATGTCCCTTCTCTAGAATGCAGATGAGGAGGCATGCAAGGGGATCATCAGAATTCAACAGTCTCATGGATTTGGATGTTCAAAAGCAGCAGCCATCTATCAAAGGAAGTGTATTGGACTAAATGGAGAGATTTTTAATAAGAGGCAAGGGGGTGCACTTTACCTAATAAAAAGAGCATAGAAAGACCCTGGCTGTGGCTAATGTGCATAAAAAATTCAGCCTGTCAGATCCTCACTTTTCTAATTCAGTAATCTAAATAATTTATTTGACATTTTAGCTCAAGATGACCTTTCTTAGGAAAAAATTACTGTTTTAAACTTTTAGCAAGTGCAACCCCAGCCACAGAATCCCTATTGAAGTCTGCATTTTCCCAAATGAGCAAAGGTTAATCTTGTAGTGCTCAAACACATTGCTGACCCTTTTAAACAGTTCACAAAATGTCATTTAATTTTTTAATCTAATTTCAATTATGTTGTAATATTTGAGTTGAGTATTTGGTGGGGGGAGAGGTAGTGATGTGAGATTCCAGTCAGGTCCTATTTAAAGAGATTTAGGCAAATGATTCTTTTTAAATAAAACAGGCATTAGATAAACAGGTATTAGATAAGGTCATGCATCTGCCCTATGGTTTCGATATCTGCATGTGTGTGTATGTGTGTATGTCAAATCATGCACACTATATAATACAATCATGCACAATTCCCCTGAAGGATTAGCAAGTAGGGATTAAGGTGGTTGATTTTGGAGAGAAGCGATGTAAGAATCCAAGGTTCTCAAAGGTGTGATATGATTAAGGCAATTAGCCTTTAAGCCAAGCTGCTCAAAGGAAACCCATGCTTCAAGCCATAGAGTGTTCAACTTATCCTCCGATTCCATTCTACGACAATTCTGAATCAACCCAGGAGATCAGAAGGGTGACAGGTGTCATAGACAGATGACTCTCTCATCCATTCCACAAGCGGTTAGTAAAATCACAACATTTCAAAAGCGTTTCTTTTAGCTTTCCAACAGGTCAGAATAACAAAAAAGGTAAAATTGTTTCTATGAAGATGATTGGATCTTGTGCTCTGCACAATAAGCTTCCATTTCATCATTGCATCCCAGAAAGCTTATTGAGGAGATTTAGAGATGTTGTAACAATTTGTTAACCAGGCTTTCCTTCTACCCACCACCAAAGGATAATAGAATTTGATCCTCTAATTTGACAAACATCCCATTCTCTGCAAAATTGTCCACTGTTGCTTTTTGAATAAATGTTCTTATGTGAACATGGGGTGGCTTAAGTTTCTCTGTCATTTGCAAATCCAAAATGTCATCACTGGTAGCTGTGCCCCAATGATCTGAGTAGATTGAGCTGATGCAGACATCAGCCCAAGGTATGAAAGCTCCATCAGTACTTTCTTCTCATTATTAGCTCTCTTCATTACAGTATCCAGAGATCCTGGTGCTCCTTATTTTTCTTACCCTGAAATGTCCTATTTCCCTTAATCAAAAGTGCCTATAAATCACAATCACAGAAGTTGCCTCAAAAAAAGGAGTTTTGTATATAACACCCTACATGAAGATGAGTCACCCTCCTGCCTCTCCTTTTCACTTTGCTACTTATACCAAATTTGACGCCAAAGGAACATTTAGAAGACAAGAGGCACAGACAGAAATCAAGGTGTCTGCTCATTGCTTTTCCTCTGAAATGTTCATTCTTACAGGAGCTATCATCAGTGAGAACCATATGAAGTGTAGCACGCCATGCTGTTTTATAAATGAAAATAGTCCATTTCTGTTCTTTTAATTATATTCATCTCAAGAGTTCTCATCTCAATGTTTATATTGGAATCATCCAGGGATTACTGCAAAACGCAAACCATGGAGCCCCTTTAAAATCTCACTGAATCAGAATCTGTGGGCATGGGCCCAGTCTCACATATTTCTAAAGAACCATATACATTTTTTTATGTTTACCTGTCCCTGGTTAAAAATCACTGGCCAGGTAAGTAAGTTTTCAGGTAGGTTATTAGTGTAATTGGATAGTGAATGGATGTGTGCTTTGAGGAAGAGAATTCCCATCATGCCTTGGGAAAGGATAATTATTCAAAACACCTGAAAGATTTAAAACATGTAGAAGACAAAAGTCCTGTGTAAAAATGCATCCATAAAAACACTTTCTTATGATTTATTTTACTTGCTATTACAAAATACATCATCTCCCTGGCCCTGATCATTGCTTGGAGTATTTGCCATAGAAAACGCTATTGCCAGAAATTACTGGCATTCATGTACGAAAAACACACAGCCATTCAGTCTCTAGTGCAAAAACTATGCATTACTGTATTGACATACCACTCATAAAAGAACAACAAAAGGAATTTTGCCTGGGAGTTACCAATGAATCCCCCTACTTCAAATTTCCTGATTCTGTTGAAAGTGCAAATAGAATAGATTAGGATCATGTTAGAGAAAACACCCAGGACACAAAAAGATAGTTTCTAAAAACTCCCTTATCATTTTATTTTCTCACTTTAGAAGATTCTAGAGTGCCCTCTCCATTTCAACACACCAGGTCCCAAGAGTAAGCACTGTCCCACACATTCTTAGAAATGAGTTTCCCAAAGCTTGACCCATGGAACACAAGTTCTGGAACAGTTCAGAAAAAAAAATTCCTAGGTTCAAATAAGTTTGTTAGATACAAATGCATGTTTGCATAGTGACTGTCTGGGAAACAATTGTGATAGAAATGAAATCTGTTGAGCCAGGCTTTCCAAGCTATGAAATAATGATGCTTATTTCATACGCTGCATTAACATCCAATGAGAAGCTCCACGAAACACACTTTTTTTTTGTAGAGGCAGAGTCTCACTTTATCGCCCTCAGTAGAGTGCCGTGGCGTCACACAGCTCACAGCAACCTCTAACTCCTGGGCTTGGGCGATTCTCTTGCCTCAGTCTCCCTAGTAGCTGGGACCACAGGCACCCGCCACAACGTCCGGCTGTTTTTTTGTTGTTGCAGTTCAGCTGGGGCTGGGTTTGAACCCGCCACCCTTGGTATATGGGGCCGGTTCCTTACTGACTGAGCCACAGGCCCCGCCCAAAACACACTTTTATAAACACAATCACAGCTGTCAGTCAGCCAAGATTGCTGTCTCTTCTACCTCTCTACAACATTCGAGAATTCAGTAGAATTAAAATAAGCAGCAAAGTACATAGTAAATAGATGTATGTGCATCTTACCTTAGAATGATGAAAAACTGCTTGAAGACAGAATTGATGGAATTAGAGGAAGAGGAAAGAGACGAGGATGTGACTGAACAATATATGCGATAAATTGAGAGAACAAATCCAGGAATTCTTCTGCTTTTGAAAGCTCAGCAGCATTCTCATGTCATCAATTGTTGCTCCTTTCTTCTTAAGTTGAAGTAAACGTGTTTACTATGCACAAAGTTGTTAAGATGGGAAACTTAAATTGTAATGCCCATGCCCCGGTTCCCCGAGCCTGTGACTTAAATGAAGCCCTTAACAATGACATTCTAATTTTAATATCTCCCCTCCATTTATTCAGGTCCGACCCCCAAAGTCAGTAAGTTTCAATAATTTTTCTGAGCACTTGGGACAGCTATGATTGGAATTCAGGATGGTGTGGCTTTCAAATACTCCACATCTTTGAGAAGCACAAATGCTTGTTCTCAGTGTTTTCTTAAATTGGTCCTGGCAAACCAAACCTGGAATCTGGACTGAATTACTGAAAGCTGGTACCTGTCATGTGCCCTCCAATAAGGCAACCAGGGTGACCGTCAACACAGTGACTATTGCCTGTGCACAGATTCCTGCTTGTGCAAAATAAAAACCCTCCCTCCCTTCTTGCTTCTGTGTAATGGTGAGTCACAGTGTTGCCAGAGTACCCCAAAAGGTTTCAGATCTCTGTAGGACAGCTTTTCTATTTCCCTGAGACAAGCCATGTCACTCCTGCCACCAGCCACTGTTGCTGTTGTCTTGCCACTCATTAAATGAGAATCTTGAATCCTGTACTGTCTGTGCCCACCCAAGGACAGAGGAGAAATAGCACCACTGTCCCTTTGCTGCTGGTGAAAAGAGAGAGAATGGAAACGACTTCCCTATCTCTGTGCCTGGATAGCTCCAAAAGGGGACTAAGTGGCTTAGTCTCGGAATATTCTGGCATTTTGACAAAGAGCTCTTTCAATGGACACACCCACCTCTTTTATCTATGAGTTACAGAAATTCCACAAGAGATGCAACACCGACTCCAGAAATTGCACGTAGCCCTGAGGCCCTGTTGTCAAGTTAGGCTGGCCTTGTCAGACTCCTATTCTGTTAGGAAGAGTTAAAAGAGTTCTGTTTCTTTTCTCTCATTTTTCCATTCAGTCCCTCTCCTCAAACATACCTCCTACCATCAGAACCTATTTCCCCAGAATATGACTTCCAAATAGTCCCTTCCCCATGCCATCCCATCTTTTCCCTTTACCATTCAAGGCTTCCCCCAGAACCCAGACCCCTCCAGGAAACTCACAAGCCCCTGGATAAATTACTGGCTACAAAGGGAGATAGTTTGAAAGAAAAAAAGATGTGACTCTATTCACATGTCCAGTGAGGCTGATTCTCAACAGAGCCAGCCTAACCACATGTCCCCTTGATTCTCGTCCCTTCCCAATTCCTGCCCTGTCCTGTTTCCCAGTTCCTTCTTCTCGGCCTACAGAGGTTTAGTATGCCCTTGATCTTCTATCTAGATTTTCTGAGTACATTATGGCTCACCTTCCTTTCATTTTCTAACTCCGCTCTCTCTCTTTTCTCTTAACCATTCATTCACTCATGCAGCTCCTGTGCTCTGCCTTCTGCAATGGTTCTTATTCCAATCTTCATTCTTGATAACTGGTGCACCTGATGGTTCCTTTCCAGTGCTTAATTTTCTTGACACTGAACAACACTCCTAACCACCTCTCTGCATTTATACCCATCCCTTCCTTACCCCTCTATTGTCATAAACCTGTCTCTGCTGGTTATTTTCTTGGTCCTTCATGAACGCTCCCTCTCTCTCTGTTTCATTGGCAGGCTTCTTGTACTCTCTCTTCCCCTGAAGCATTGCTACTTTTCCCTCATCACTCTGTACACTCTCCTTCAAAAGATCTCAACTATTCCATAGTTTCCCTTACCAACTATAGACCCACATCTTCATCTCCCACTCAATTGCTCCCCTAAGCTCCAGACCCTTATTTCCAGTGGCAAGTTTGTAGTTGGACAAGTGTGCTTAGATGTACAACAGATATGTCCATAGAGAAAATTATTCTATTTACTACACACGTCACATTTGGATATGAATCTACCCAGTTCCCATGGTCACCCGGTCACTCAAGAAAGAAACCTGGGTGTTCCTCTTCATCACCTCTCACTTTACAAAGTCCCATCACTGTCATCTTCCATCTTCAAGTCTGTCCTATCCCCACCATTGTCACTGCTGCAGTTCAGACTCTCAGATTACCCTGTCTATCCCCCCTCCTTTACACATTCACAGTATTCCACTTCAAGTATGGTCCAGTGTGTTTACATGGACTTAATTTAGCTCCTCATTGCAACATTCTCTTCTATACTTCCATGATTTCACCCACTCTACTTTCTATTCAAGATGTCTTCCCTCTCCTTGTTCACTTGATAAAAGACTTTGAATGTCAGGTGTAAGTTCATCCATGCTGTGATTCCTGACTTCATCATAAAGAGGTAACTTCCTTCTTTGTGTGGCACAGCATGCTGAGTACCCACTTCCATCAACAGCATTGTTCTCTGTGGTTGGCAACCCTCTCTCTGTCTTTCCTCCTAAAGACAGTAATTGTTCCAAGGGTAGAAAGAGACTATGTTTAGTCATCCTCACATCATCAAAATTTAACACCATGGTGGGCTGTTAGGTTTTGTTTGTTTTACTTTGTTGTTTTGTTTTGTTTTGTTTTGTTGAGACAGAGTTTTACTCTGTCACCTTAAATAGTGTGTCAAGGCTTCATGGTACCTCACAACAACCTCAAATTCTTGGGCTCAAGTGATTCTCTTGTCTCAGCCTCCTGAGTGGCTGGGACTATAGGTGCTCATCACAATGTCTGGCTAGTTTTTTCATCTTTGGTAGAGACAGGGTCTCACTTTTGTTCACGCTGATCTCGATCTACTGAGCTCAGGCAATCCAGCTGCCTCAGCCTCCCAGAGTGCTAGGATTATAAGCATGAGCCACAGCACCCAGCCATAGAAGTGGGTTTTTAATGATTGCTGAATGAATCAAATTGTCTGCTGTGCATTAAAAGAAGTAACAAATTGATGTAAAGAGAGGGGAAAGCTGGGCACAGTGGCTCACACCTGTAATCCTAGCACTTTGAGAGGCCAAGGAGAGAAAACTGCTTGAGGTCAGGAGTCTGAGAGTACCCTAACCAAGTGTAAGACCTGTCTCTACCAAAAACAGAAAATGTAGCCAAGCTTTGTGGTACAAGCCTGTAGTTCCAGCTACTCAGGAGGCTGAGACCTAAGGATCTCTTGGGTCCAGGAGTATGAGGTTCCTGTGAACTACGATGACACAACTGCACTCTAGCTGGGGCAACGAGTAAGACCCTGTCTTCAAATAAACAAATAGTGGGAAGGCAAGGCTTTGTTTTGTTTTGTTTTGTTTTTGAGACAGAGTCTCACTTTGTCACCCTCAGTAGAGTTGCTGTGGTATTATAGCTCACAGTAACCTCCAACTCCTGGGCTCAAAAGATCCTCTTGCCTCAGCCTCCCTAATAGCTGAGACTACAGGTGCCCACCCCAATGCCAGGCTATTTTCAGAGAGGTGGTCTCATTCTTGCTCAGGCTGGTCTCAAACCTGCAAACTCAAGCAACTCACCCACCTTGGCCTCCCAGAGTGCTAGGATTACAGGTGTGAGCCATGGCGCCTGGCCCAGGGGGCAAGGCTGTTAACTGGGAGAGCAGCAGGGAAACACACTTGCTTTTAGGGAAAGAATTCTGGACAGGCAAGTAGTCCAGTGCTTGGATTCACTCACCCAAGCTCTGCTACTATGTAACCTAGATGAAATCAATTACTGTCTCAGAACCTCAATTTATTTATCTGGAAAATGGGAAAGAAATACACAACCCAATTACCTCAAAGATCTTTCTTATTTCTGAGTGTTTAAGATAAGCAAGAGTTACCCAGAAGAGGGAGCTCATCTAACTTCTCTAAGTACCAGTTTCTGTGTCTACAAGGCATAAACAACAAATGTTTTTCCATCTCAGAATTTTGTAAGAATCAAGTCAGCTGATGCATATATTGCACTGAGAACAATATCCAGTACATGCAAACTTTTATCAAATAGAAGACAGCCTAAGAGCAAACCTAAATCTGGCTGCATAGCTTTTGACTGAATGTTGAGGAGCCACAACCTTCAGACTCCGCGTTTGTAAGTCAGTAAACCTGTGAGTAAGAAAACAGCCTGTAATTTCTGTCTCAGGTGTGGTTTCTGCCGGAAGAACCAACCATTCTTCCATAATGCCAACACCAAGAAGTCTAGCGCGTGTGGAACTGGCAGGCAAGGTGTCGAGGTATCAGAAGTCTATCTGGGCATCTGTCTTCCACCAAGTCCAGTGAGGCCATGAAACAGTTCATGGTCAGTGTTCCCTCCATTCAGGGGAAAGGAGTGAGAGGATCAGATCACACTGTGGGAAGGGAGATAATGCCTCTGACTTCTCAGATACAAGCTGATCAGTCATAAACCTGCTTTCTGTCAAGAGCAAGGAGTAATAAAAAAAAAAAAAAAGAGTATAACTCCAAAAACCCAAATTGACCTCATTTTGAGAATACCATTTTGAGCACTGATCTCTTTTAGTGAGATTCGAGAAAGGCCCCTCACCTCTGACTTCAACCTTAGTCATAACAGACCAATAGGGGATAGAAATGGATGAAAAAGCACCTTTGATTTCCCCTGCTGGATCAACACCCTAGTTAAGAGGCTTAGTAATAGGAAGCCTCTCACCTCCATCAAAGGGCTGTTACCAATTCAGTGAGATTCTTAAACTGTCCACCATCTCTCATGCATTAGACGGATTCTATATTTAATCCCTTCATTTGATGAGTAGCACAACTGATAAAGGAAAAGCCCAGCACTGTATTCAGGATGTCTTGAGGTCGAGTCATACGGACTGGCAATGGGGTCTCACAAACACTGCTAGGAAAATGAGCAGGTGGGGGCTCTTGATGAGTGGTGAGCCCTGGCTATTTCCTTACAGGTCCTGGGAAAAAAATGCAGGATCGGAGATTGGGGCTACAGGTTGCCACTTGTCTGAATTAGTAATAAAGAACTTGGAAGACAATGAAGCAAAGGCATTAGTCTTATGATTTTTAGTATGCCTTTGTGTGGCTTCATTTCCCTTTAGGAATGGGGAAAGTGCATGCACAAATTCACGTGTATCCTAGTCTGTCTACCTATGAAGGGGCACACCTGAAATGGCACCTCTTTACTAGCACACTCCTCCTTCGAGTGCAACAGGAACAATGTGCACGGGTGAAAAAGTGGATGGTGGCCCTTACCTGGCCACAGTGGGGAAAACCTTCAAAAAGAGAAGCAAGCAGCCTGATTTCCTTTATTCCTCAAGGCAATCATGAGGGGTTTTGATCTTCCCTGAGTTCGTTTCTCAGCCAGCTCTCGCCCTTTGTCTCGCCCCTTTCAATGAGGTTCTGCAGTTTTATTTTTTCTCCACCAGAGAATGTAGTGTGATTCTGTAAATGTTTTCTTGCTGTTGTACTTTTCAGACTATTTTCTTCCTTGTTTTTTGGGGGCCTGAATCTGCCTTTGGTCACACTATTTGCTCCTCTATGGTCACCTCGGAGAAGATTAACCCTTTCATTAGAAAAGCCTGGCCAGGGTCAAACTACCGCCTGGCTAGGGACTCTTACATCCCTTTGATCTCCCAGCTATGGAGAAATTATTAGCAAATTCTAAGCCTTCCCATGTGATTTGTTTTTGTAAATTTGTAGAAATTATTCCTAATCCTATTACGTGGCCTAGGGCAAACCTGCATTAAATATAGGAGACTTTTTGTTATGTGGCAGATGGATAATAAAGGAATGCTGAATGCAGCTCCATTCCAAGTTATGGGAATCTGGACACTTCATCAGCATTCGCTTAATCCTCTGCCATGGCTCCGCCTTTGATGAATGCTCTCATTTATGACCACTGATGCCGCTCACTTAATTTCAGAGAAGAAAAATAATACCTAGCTGTTAATGTGAATATTTGAGTTTATGGCTGTACAATGAATAATTGTGACATTATCAAAGGAACATCTCCTTATACATTATTCAGTTGTATAGACCACATTAACCAGAGATTGGAAACTTGCAATTTTGCATCTTCCATCTTCTTTGGAACGGAGACACCACGCAGACAAAAGTCAGTGTCTCAAACCAAATTCTACCTGACAGTGCGTATCAGCCCGCACTATATTTTGCTCATTGTGGTGCCAATCTCCTATCTTACCACTGACATTTTTTCAAAGAAAGAGGGGATTTCCTAGAGACTCGACCCCATGCAACTTCCAGAGCTTATTATTGAATAGGAAAATGTAGTTTGGGTCTCTGCTTTAATACTGATGCCATGGAGGATGTCTTGAGGGCTCGACTGAAAATTAAGACAGCACACCTTTTGTGCTTATACTTTATATATAAATGGAGGGTCCCTTTTTTGATGTATGTTTCACCGAGAAAGCAGGAGACAATGTTTGGAAGTCACCCATGAATCACTGAGCCCTTGCTGGGTTCAGGCAGGCAGCTATCCATACTGGTACCATTAAGAACAGTCATGCAAAAATCACTCACTCCTCCGTTACAGAGATAGATGTGCCTCAGCCGCTTCAGCATTTACGCCTTTGTTTCTGGGGAGGTAGGGGGTGAGGTGCCAGAGAAAAGAGGCAGAGAATAGGATGGAACATTTTCATTGTAAACACTCATTGAATGGCGTTTTTAACTAAGACATGTGTTGTGGAGGTTATGCACAGGCATGTTGTTTGAAAATACTAGGAATATTTTACAAAATAGCAAAGTTTATTTTATAAGACAGCAAATACCTGTATCTGTCTATAAATGAATGGCACCACTGAGCTATCAATTTCTTAAAAATCCTTCCATTTTAATGTAATTTCAATATTGCTTGGTAAATAGACTTTGAGGTTAAGATCGGATTTCTCTGAGGACGCTTTTCTGAGTTGCTGTTTGGGTAATCCTCGTGAGATCAGTTATGTTCGTTGATGGCGAAATGCCCACAAATAGATCTTTGAGACTTGAGAGGTGCACTAAGGTAAATGAAATCAGCAATGTGTGTCATTTTCCCAGTTTTAGTAAGCTATAAGCCGAACATTTTCATATTCTGCTAGTTTCTACATGATAATCAATTTATTGGCACAAAACATTAACTGGAAGATTGCAGAAAAGAAGTATTTTAGCCCATATTCAGAAAATTCATTATGGAAGTACAGTTATGATTGTTCAATGCCTAGAAGGAGGGAGAAACAGGGCATAAATGGAGCTATTCAAACTGCATAGGATTTAGTAATTCACAGTGTAAGCAACGCATGAGACTTCTAGACTGCTAACAAGGGCTCTAGTCACTCTTCATTTTCATATTATATGAAATTAATAAACTGAATAGCAAACTTGGAGTTGCTAGGCAAATAAGGCTTTCTCACCTCGTCCTCCTGAGACTGATGGTGATGTCCCTGGGAAACGGGCCTGGACTCTCAGAACCACCGAGATTGATGCCCAAGGGAGCACCCTCATCTGAGGAAACCGCAAAGATACTTCTGCAGTGGGTGACTGGGGAGATACCCTCCACATGCAGGCGCTATTTTGCCTGCTGTAGTTGTTCTCTTCAACAGATAAAAATGCTTCTCAAAACAGTTCTCCCAGCATGGATTCTGGATTATCTATCCCCAGAAAAATAGATGCAAAAAAAATTGCAAATGGAAACTTAGATGGAAAACTAATGGAAACCACGTATCAACTATGTTAAACACCAAGAAGTACTGCGTTGTTGCCAGCTTAGCACACGTGCCTTCTCGCTTCATAAAAGACATAGTACCGAACTAGGAAAGAATCACTGTGCCTGTGGTTCTTATTACATGGCAATGGAATCACCTCTGGTGCTTTAAAAACTACTGATGCCAAGGCCAGGCGTGGTGGCTCACACCTGTAATCCTAGCACTCTGAGAGGCGGAGGCGGATGGATTGCCTGAGCTCAGAAGTTCAAGACCAGTCAGAGGAAGCATGAGACCCCATCTCTACTAAAAACAGTCAGGCGTGGTGGCAGGTGCCTGTAATCCCAGCTACTCGGGAGGCTGAAGCAAGAGAAGAGCCCAAGAGTTTGAGGTTGCTGTGAGTTATAGTGCCAGGGCATTCCACCCAGGGTGATGGAATAAGACGGTGTCAAAAAAAAACAACAAAAAAATGTTAAAAGCTAATCTGACATCATAGCAGGCACCCATGAGTCCCAGCTACTCAGGAAGCTGAGAATAGGGGATCACTTGAGCCCAGAAGTCTGAGGTTGCTATGAGCTATGACACCAGAGCACTCTAAACAGGCTGACAGAGTGAGACTCTGTCTCAAATAACAAACAAACAAACAAACAAAATTACTGATGCCAGTTTCCCACTCCAAATCTACTAAATTAGATTTTTAGGAGTAGAAATCAAACATTTCAATTTCTTTCTTCTTTTTTTCATTTCCACAGAGAATGAGTCTGATTCACTGCGAGGGTTGATAATTGCTCCTCTGTAATTTACCTTTACTTTAAAGACACTGTGAAAAGGGGGGGAAAGACCTGGCTTTGAAACCAGACAAGCCTGCTTTGAAATCCTGGCAGGCCTCTCCTAGGTTGCATGCCCTCCGGCAACGCCTTATGAGCCTGCAAGCCTCTGTCTCCTCCTCTGTAAAATGGGAATAATCCCACTTACCTCACAGAGCCCCTGTGAAGTCACTACCAGCCCGTCTGCAGCCTCCCAGGCACCCAGTCACGTGGCTCTCACATGACGCTAAGTCCTCAGACAGGGGAGAAGACTCGGGAACAGGAAGAGGAGCAGGGGAGGACAGAAGAGGGGGGAACCAAGTTCACCAGGCCTGCCGTCCTTGAAAACAAAAAGGCTTTACTGTCCAAATAATGTGCTGTTAACTTGTATTCAGAAAATAAACACCTCTTCAAAACAGTGCCAGCTCTTCTTTCTTCCAAATCGACAGTTTAAAAAAAAAAAACCTATCTATAGCAAGAGTTGTTTTCATTGTCACTTAAAAAAGCCAGGGAAGAGAGGAAAAGAAACTACCTTAACCCTTTCTCTGAGACCTTTATCTCTCTTTGAAGAAAGTTTAAAAGAATAAGACAAAGCCAAATGAGCCATCAGAGGGGGAGGCTGTATCTATGTTTTTCACATGAGAAGTGAAAAAAAAAAAAAAAAAACCATGCAAAGTGGAATTGGGATTGTATGCCACAACCAAAGGAACATAGCTGGACAAAAATACCCATGTCTATAACTATATAATGCATACATCTATACTTACATACATGGCACCTTAAGAAAAGAATTACGCTTTCCCTGTAACCATGTTACCACTTACATTGTTTGGGATCCTGACAACAAGTAAAGCCAGTCTCCTGGCCCCACTGATGGCTCAGTAAAAGGCAGGGAACCACCACCACAGGGCTCCAGACCCACAGACTGGAATTTTCGACGTTGATCTAATACGTCTAGTGTCAGTCTTCTTTTGAGCAAACACATCTTCAGCAAATGGGTTGGGAAGCTCACCATCTATATCATGTGCAATAAATTATACTTTGCTGAAATGTTGCCTCGCTAAAATATGCTAAGAAAGCTGTGAACAATATTTACAAATAGTTCAGATGTCACAACAAAACACCCACCACTCATGCATTCTTACATTTCGCTATAATGAGTGTGGTAATAGAGGATACTGCTCTTAAACATTAGAAAAGTCTTTTTATGGAGACATAATTGGGAGAAATTCTTTAAATTTACAGAAAAACTCTCTTTTTATTCCCTTCCTGAGGAGTCTGCTCTCTCAACTGTCAAGGCAGCAGCCTCAATTTCACTCGCTCTCAGCCTCTCATCACACAGCAGGCTGTTAGTACTTATTTTTATTTTGGTACATTGCTAATTTCTTGACAAAGCAGAAAACTTTGTTTACTGCTATTATATACTACTGACATTTTTAAAACTTGATGCAAACCAACAAATGCTATGTCATTTCAGGGAAGAAGAAAAGAGCTGCCTTGCATGGAAGACCAACGAGCTGATTGTGTTTCCTGCAAGGCAGGTGGCACAGGAAAGCAGGTGTCACTGTTTTCACCGGTCACTGGGGAATGGCTGGGTACAGGGAAGTAAAGCCTGTAAAGGCCTATAATGAGGAAGGGATAAGAGCTATATTCTAACTCCGTTTGCCTTCACTGAAAGCTCAGATTAGTTCAAAATGAGACAAGCATGAGAAGGCGCTTACAAGGTAAAACGGAGCATTCTAAAGCGAGCTGATATTTGGGGGTGGGCAGGGAATAGAAACAGTTTACAATAGGAGAGATGTCCAAAGTCAGATATTTGAATATCAGGCACTTTTCCAGTGAAAGAGCTCTTTCTATGTATGATCCAGGACAGAGATCAGAAACAAAGTGCTCCACTTGGGGGGCACAAAAAGTTTTCCAACGTAACAACTGTTGATTTTGTTCATAAATCAACACCCAGTCTCAATATTGTGGTGCTTGCAACATGTAGATTGACTACTTAGACTATTTTTCTCTACATTGAGAATCAGCCACATGTTATGTTAGTTTTTTTCGACAGTGATTTTTTTATAAAACTCCAGAAAGAATCACTTTTCGCCATTAAGGAAATCCAATACAGAATTTTTTTTTTTTTTTTTAATAAAGCATTTGGTTCTTTGCTTTACTTGAAGTTGCTTTGCTTTCAAAGTACAAAAATCTCCCTCCTTTGCTCTTGGGTCTGTTTTCTAAACTCCACCTCTGGGCATCTCGTCACTTAATTAAATTAACCTTGCTTTCTCATTCTGAATGTGGTGCAGTGAAAAAAATCCCTCAGTTTTTAATTCCCCCTGACACAGGCACCATCCTCTCAGCTGCCTTTTTGGCAGAAAAAGTACAGAAAACAGAATCAGGTGAAAAATAAATGTGTTTACCTACCATCAAAACACCTTTCAAGTCCAATACACATTTTTGTTTTATTAATGCCAACACAAATACACAGGCAGGGTGGCCAGGGGTGCTTTAAAATATAGCTAGACAGACCGATTAAAACACACTGCATTCCCTCTGCCAAATTCCTGCCTATGGGGAGCAATTAAATTTGCCTTCCGCACATTCAAATACTGAATAAGAAGTGAATCTTGTATCTCTGCCACTTAGACAAGTATAATTCCAATGGAAAGATTTATCAACAACTCACAGGCAGTTCGGGGCTTGGTTTTGTTTGTCAAACAACACAACCCCTCACTCTGCATCTGGAGTGTGTTACGAAGTCACACAGGGGACAGGAACCCCAGGAGTAGGGCGCTCATTTTGGCCGATGAACAAGCAAATAAACCCAAACATCAAGAAGGCGGCTCTGAACAAATAAACCTTTCTGTGCTGGGCTGAACACACATAACATTAGCCAGGAATATAACCAAACAGCAGAAGGGCTACTTTCTTGTGGCTTCTTTGCAGTTAAAGAAGTCAGCGTCAAATGTAATGGCCGAAGCCCATAATTGAAATATTTTAAATGTGAATTGATTCTACCAATACCATTTGAAGTCACCAAGGTTGCCTGTATGATGAAAAAAAAAAAAAAAACAGTATTTAAGGATAGTTGAAAATAATGGAATTACAAATTAGGGGAAAAAATGATTTGAGAAGATTTGGTGCTGACATTTTTATTTTTAGGTTTTAAATTTTTTTCTGCTCCATTGATTATTTCCCAGGTGTAGGTTTGTGATTGCTAGAGAGATAAATGGTTGCTGGCCGTTACTGCACTGCCCCAGTTACGGCACTTCCGCCCCGACTGCCTGGCTTCCATGATCTTTTGGGTATGACATTTCAGCTTTGGCCGTAGCCCCCATCATCCTCTGAGCCAGCAGCGTCCAGGCAATGATCTTCCTGGGGCCTGACTAAATGCCTAGTTAACTACACTGGAGCAGGTCACAAGGAAACATTCAGGCCTCCAGATGTCTTTCTTCTTGCCTTAAACAAAGCAGATGTCTTAGATTTTGCAAGGCTGTGTATAATCTATTTTGGCCTTGCAATTAGGAAGCTATATATTTACCATGTCTTCCAACATTTTGTCCTTGTTTCAAGGGGAATATGTCATTCAAGTGCCTAGAAATTAAATAACCTATGAAATTTTGCAACTAAGGAAGCTCCTCCATACAGATTTAGGATACAATGTGAGAGGAAAAAAAAAATCCGTTTGTTCTAATTTACTGATCAGTTGATTCAGACTGCAAATATCTCAAGATTATCATGCATTGCATTTTCAATAAAAGGTGAATCTGTGAATGCTCCTGAAATCATTACTGAATATTTCTATTTTGATATCTACTTTCAAGACTTACAAGCAGATGAATTCACACTAGGCTGAGAACTGGCAGACAGATTAATATGCCAGAGCTTTGTTCTTAATGAATTTTGATGTTTCTGTTTCAATATATAAAAACAGTTTTACATGATCTCAAAAGAAATATCTTAGATTTTCCAGGAAATAAAAAATGAACAATAAATAGATGAGTACCTTAATTGACATTAAGAATATTTGAATAAAACTCAATAGTTTTATAGGTTTTATATACACACATATATATATGACATATATAAACATAGGTATCACATTTTAAAAAGACTTATATCCATTCGAGTAATTTGGTAGATGTCTTCACAGAATCTATCCAAAACCCACTTAGAAGTTTCTCTAAATATGTTTTTTCATTTCATTCTTTATTGGTCCCAAACATCCCTGCCTAGCCGGTAAGTAACCACTATCTCTAAAGCATCATAAATATTCATTTTTAGACAATAAAGTCTTTAAAAATCCTCTCAAAGAATTTCAAGCTACAGCAAATGGATAAATCACGGCACACCAAAGTCCGTATTTGCATAGCTAAATTATGTATTGTAACTGTGGAGTCTTTTACTTCTATTATATGAAGGCACACACTGGTGTGTTTTCATGAATCTTCCCTTTAGGGGCTGCAGCATTATCATAATAAAGTCAAATATCCCACATTCTGCAATAGGTGCTCCACTATCACCTGCAAGCAACTCAGATAAAAAAGCATAAGGTACCAGCCCTGGAGTTTGAATTCCTTTCACCTTAGCGGATTATGTCATCCTTTTGCAGTAATTGAATTGCTCTTTTTCTGTGGATTAGTTTAAGCAGACTTTCTCTTATTTGTGTAAAAGCAAAATTATAATCACTTTCGAAATAAACTGAATGTATATTATGTTACCATCTTTTAGTTTGGTTTCTCTTTTGTCTCTAAAAGTGCTCTGAAGTCCTAGAAAGCTTTTTTTCTAGACTACAGATTCTGAGATAAAGTTTTAATAAAGAGAAGTTATGCCACCCCGATGTGTCAATTACAATGGATACAATCACTGTTCCTTAAAATACTGCCTAAAATGCAAGCTTATTAGAAGTTAAGACTTTAGCCAGTTTTTGTGAATTCATGTTTATTTAGGAGATGTGCTTTTTGGGGTGGGGTTATGTTTAATTTGATGCTATCAGTGAAAGCGTCAACTGAAGCCTCTGGTTATCTTCATAAACGAAACAAAATTCCCACCTAAAATTCCATGTGTAGAAAAATCTCACATTTCTAAATTATAAAATAATCCACAGAAGATAGTTGTCCTTTAACATAATATATGTGAATTTTTGTTAAATTATTAGTGGGGAAGTATTGCTTTTTCTTTTGTTCTGGCATTTATTACTTTACTGAGGTCCCCCCCCCCACTTTTACAAAAAGTAAATGCATAGAGAGGAATTTGTGTTTATGTGACTTAAACCTGATTTTTTATTTCTGGTATTCTAGGAAATCAAAGGTGCTTTAGAATACTTTAAAGAATAAAATATGCGATCAACTGAACAAAGTATTTCTGTAAAGTCTGAACAAAGTAGAAACTTAAGTTGCAACCCCAGGTATTTAAATAAGCTGTAACAAAAGGAATACTAGAAACCATTATATTTTGTGATTTCCTGTGAATAATGGAAATGCTATCTGGTATTTTTGTTTAAATGGAATAAATGTTTAAGAGGGATGATGTTCAACCTTTGTCACCTTCCACGCCACCAGTATTAGCACTGTTATAACTTCATCCTTTGAAAAGGACACATCCGCTAAAAGGAAATTCACAAAGTTGTGAAAAGAAGTACAATTGAAACCCATCCTCCATCTCCGTCATTTGCAACTGGATGATTCTGCCTATCAGGACGCTGATGAAGACTTTCAAGCATCCTCTTGCTGAGCATTGTCCTGTCAAAGCTAAACAACATTACAGCACTCTTTTAGGATAATATGTCTCCTCCAATTCTGAACGCCACGCATTGACAGCGCTCTCAGAAGTTCTTAAAGAAATTAAAGATAGATTTACTATGAATAGACTGCCAATGCCTTTATATTAATTGAATTTGCCATCTCCCAAAGATCCTTTGGTATGGTTAGCTAAAGGGAATACAATTTGACCATTATCTACTTAAAGTAATTTAAATAAAATCTGTGTTGCACAGAATTAAAATCATATTTGGTGGCATAAGGATCATACCTAATCATACTGGAATGTTCCCAACTTCCCAATTGTAAATAGCATTTCCAACCAGAGGCTGGAGCTGGAGGAGGCATTTTGGGTACTGCTCTGGCAGTCTGCATTGCCATGAGGTAGGAAGAGCCCTGGACAGGGGGTAGGGACCTGGGCAGACGCCCTGACACCACCACTATATGAGTCCAGACAAATGCCTTCCCATCTGTGAACCTCAGTCAATTTTTATATAAAAATGAGTAGATGATCTAGAATCCTCTCTCCTCTCCTGCAATGGTAAATCTCATCTGAGCGCACATGGATAGGAGAAGGATGTGGGACGTAACTCAGAGAATGTTACTCCATGGTGGGGCTTCAGAAACTGAGTTTCCCCAAAGTCAACATGCCTCCACCAGAACCCAACACCATTTTATCCTCATGCAAAAGACTATGCATGGAAAGTTTTCATGTACTTGAGTGAGTAGGAAAATACTAAAATTATTTAAAGCCATTTAGATATTTAACCTAAGCATTATCATTTCTAATTCCTTATATTACAAATAATTTTTACAAAGAAATTCTGCACTGTTACTCAGATCACTTGCAAAAAGAACACTCAAAAAACAAAGCACAGCAAAAAAGAGTCTTTTATTCTTGTTTTTCTTCTTGTTATTCTAGTATTTTTGTTCTAAAACGAAGTCACCTGCAACCAAGTATTGACAGGCCTCTTTTTTGAAGACCATAGTTCTATACAAACAACTTTTCTTTCTTGTTTTCTTTTCTTTCTTATTTGGCTCTGTGGAAGTAAATGCTAGCAACTGTTCACAAAGAATTTATGTGAACATTCCAGGCAGACAAATTATAAGAGAGAGCAGTGAATGCATTGTATGAGAGAAAGATTAAATTCTTCTTCTCACTTGAGAGAGAAATGCCTGATTTCTGATAACTTTTCCTCTATTCACTACACCTGAGAAATCAGACTGGGCATCTCAACAGCCTCACTCCATTCAAAAGAGTATCACTGTTGCCACAATGCAGAAGTGGTCGGGGTGGACTTCAGCCCCATCCCCTGGTCTTCTGTTCTGCTTTTCCTTTTCAGTCTCCGTTGGTTGCTGTGAACCGTAAACCTCACAGAGCATTGCACTGTGTTTTCTTGAAAATAACGATGCTATTAGAACACAACAAATACATAAACAAATCAATAAAAGCAAAATGACAGCGAGTTTTGAATCACCATGTCTGAGTGGCAGAAAAAAAAATGATTATTCATCTTCAAAATATATGGAAACTATTTGAAATTTGCAGGAAATCCTTTTAGTATATTATTTGAACCCCTTTTTCTGGAAGATGCTGCCTCTCAGGAACAAAACATATTAAAGATCAACACATATTTAGACAGAGCGGACAAATGTGATCCTGGTCAATCCTCACCGTGGTTTGTCTACGTCTGTATGTGTTTACATCTTGTCACTAAATACTGGTTTAAATTTTTCCAACAAACATCATGCTTCAACCATTCCATTTATTATCATTTGGTGGAGATCTGAATGCATAAACTAACTGCAGGATGAGCCTCGTTGAATTCCCATTTCTCTGATTACATATGCAATGGTGCCTACTTAACATGCAGTGCCTGCTTGCTTGATCCAAACTTTTCAGTGGATTTCAGATGATTCTGTCAGTTACACAACCAGGCTAGTTCAAAGAGAGCAAGAAGCACTTGCATCCAAATGCAATCTATATTTGGTAATTCTTAAAATATCATTTTTCCAAGGCTTGGTAGAGCATATTGCTTACTCAGATAATGTGCATGCCTTTCCAGTGAGGCACTTTTTTGAAATGTGATCTTGGGTCACTTTATGTTAAATTTACTTACTCCACACACAGGATGAGTAATGCCAGAGAAAGTACTGTCATTAAAAGCATTTTTATTAAGGAGGTTGGGAGAGAAACCCTTTAAGGGGTGTTATCAAGGTCTTTGTTGAACCAGGTGGGACACTGACATGAATACAATCTCTCCAGACCTAGACCTCGGCCCCAGCACACCTGGCCTGTGTTTGGAAAAGAAAGTCTCTCCTGTTTGGCCACATAGTCGGCTACAAAGAGCCAAGACAACCTTAATTTATCCATTAAGAGTGAAAGCCCATATTTAAGAGTCATCACCAATAAAGGAAAATACACTGGATCATTTCAAGTGCATGCTAATCATTTAACGTAATAAATGGAGCAACTCTAATTATCTCCCGAGGAAATGATTTCACACTAAAACAATGGGAAAGAAGAGGTTACTTCAGGAGCATAATACACAGCTGAAAATTACTCATGTGAATCTGGAGATTCCTTTTGCATTTCAGAGGGGGAGGTTTCCCCCACAGACTAATTCAGTTGCCTCCTTAATTCTAGGGGATATAGTAAATGGGTTAAAGATATTTAGTACCAATCCTGCCGTGTTCTTGTTTTATAACCCCAAGCAAAGCTCCCACCAGGCTTAAGATCAGTGTCCATCATAACTGCTTTGAAAGCTGTTTCCTAACAAGAGAGTATCTCACTCCAATGCAGCAAAACAAATTCATCTACAGGCGACTGTAGCCTCCCTTGTTCCCATGCCTTGCCTCCCCCAAAATGATCTCTTTGCCACCTACACTAGCCATGACAAAACAATGTCCAGCAAGATGCTTGAAACAATTTTTTAAATGTTTCAGTCTTTGGGACAAATTTTTTTTTCAGTATGATTTTCTTCTTAAGTTATTTCTGTGAAAGTGTGTTTTACTTTTATTGTATCATGGTACGAAGGTTAAAAAAGATAACGAAAGATTTGTGGAAGAATAAAATGTTTCATTATTTGGTCGTATTTCTTGCAAAAAGTGAGTGCACCATAAGCAGAAAATGGTTTGCTAAATTCCATATTTCTGTTGCCTCATCGTTCTGTTTCTTTTGCCGAAGCACATGAAATGAATACTATCTGTTTAGAAATTTTAAAAACATACTCACATTATAAGGAATAATTACAGCGGACAGACCTACAGCTCCTCGACATTCTTTCAAAGCCTTCCTTTAAGTAATTTCAAGTCTAAGTTAACAAACAAACAAAAACATAAGATAATATAGACTTGAGTTTTGAATAGTCCCTCCCCCAGTTTTTCATTGCTTTGCTTTGGGAATCATGAACACATTAGTAGACTCTTCCTCTTCAGAAGTAACAAAGAATTGGGAATTCATATCTGCAAATGTTCCACAAATAACCTAAGACATTCTAAGTACATATTTGTCATTGTGAATATAGTAAATGTAAATAAATCTATAACTCTTTTTCTGTCTTGATAATATTTAAAGGTACATTGAATAAAGAATCAAATCATCATCAGGTTAGAATTGATAAACAAATCAGAGAACATAAAACAGCTACACAGAACAAAAAACAAGCCAGTGCAAGACTGATTAATTCTCCAATTAGTGTAAAAAGCGTAAGTGAAAATTATAATTTTGAGGGAGCAGATTAGCATTCATTTAAAACCGACATCTATATTTCATAAAAGGGAATGCTTTAACTTTTTACCTTAATGTCACTGTTCTCTGTGTACATGAAAACAACCAATCTCAGCTATGAATTTAATTGGATCAACTGTACCCATCTTTACAGGAACACACCGGAATGTGTACCATTCAGGCTCGGCTTACCATAATATTCTCTACGGAATAGTTGACCACAGGATTCTCATTCACAAACAGCCAGGTTAAACAGTTAAATGCTAGCAAATCCTGCATAGCCCTGTGGGAAATTTCACTTTAATCCCGAACTTATAAGAGGACAATCAAAGCCCAAAGCCTGGGTAACAAATCTGATCCTCTGTTGCAATCTGCGTCCTCATGGGAAGGAGAGAGGTGCTCTCCCTACAAGCCCAAGATGGATAAATACCTAAATGATGAGATAGATGGGGAATGCAGAAGAGGCGTCTGGCCTCAGTCATTCGCTTCCAATTCCATATTACACTGCGAGAGGCAATTCTTGTGCAGCTCAGGAACAGCCAGTCCTGATTACCAGAAGTTGAAGTGTGGCTTAAGGAATGATTAATGACAGTGTCGGGAGAAAAACAAAGCACAATGAGAGTTATCTCTAATCCACCTGCTTGCAGATGTTATAGTAAGGGAATGAAAATGGCCCCGGTGAGCCCTGATGATAAAAAAATCAAACTAGAAAGGTGCAAAGCTGTAGATATGTATTAATCTGATATATAAAAACTAGGTCTTAGCTTGAATAAAGCATAAGGCATGAATGGAGCCCCATAGGTGATAGATACTAGGCCATAGTGGACTTCACATTGTCTGTATTTTTTAAATCAAACAGAACTGTTCCCTTCAGTATTGCCTTTGACATTAATAGGTTGGTATTTGAAAAGTCACAGTTCACTAGATGAGCAGGCTTGTGAGTGCAAGCTCATTAAACAAACCCCCTTTTCTTGTTGTTCTTAAAAGAAAATATATGGTGACACCATACCACCACCTTGTGGCTTTGCTGTGCATGCACACACCACCCCAGGAGAGAGGGCTGAAATTCAATCACATTTTCCAAACATATAAATCCAGGTGGAATGTAATTATAAGATCGATGGTGTACTTCATAAGCAAACGCATTTATGAGTAGCTTTCACCTAAGACAACACATTGTCAATAAGCTCATTGGAGTTTCATAATGCATTTTTGGATGTAATATGAGGTCTCAGCCTGTTCGTTCCAATTATATCCGTTCTAATTTCAGGCCACCAGTGCAAGGAGATCAAAAGACATCAAATATCTGTCTCTCTCCAGAGAATGAATGAAAGCACTTTACCCACCAGTTCCCCCGCAAGCATCACTGACTTCCAAAAATTTAACGTAGCTAAGTAACAAGAACACCTTTGAGTTTTTGTAATTTTTCCAAGTGTGGAAAAAGATTGTGGAACAGTGAAATGTGTATGTGCTTTCTTCCAAAACAAAGAATATTTCGTTCATATCCCCAAATATATACTGACAGAACTCTAAGGACCTCTAAGCTAAATTTTCATGTTTGGGCATTTTGTTGATTGGTTGATGGGTCATGTCTTCACCTTCGATATGAACTTGATTCTATGGCTGCAATAGCATTCCATAATTCTGCTCAGGATGCAATCATTCCTGTTAGAGGGTAATGATGGGTGAGTCCCTGATCCAGGCAGTCAGTCTTGGATATCAACGTATTTCCAGGCTTGAGAATACCGCTTCTGCTTTTGTTCACAGTACCAAACGCCTATTGCGTTCTCTCCCCTTTAATCTAACCAGCAACAAGTTAAATGTTAATTCATATTTCATGCAAGATTTTTAATATTGAAAGTCTAATGAAGATTTAGCGTTCCGTTTTTTAACAAGGCTGACGTTTCTGTTGAAAGAAAGCAAATACATTATTTTAATTAATATCAATTCATAAGTGCTCCTGATTTATATATTAAACAAAGAGAGAAAGTGTCTTGTCATACACGACAATTGATTCTGTGTTCACCCATCATTTACTCAGAGCCCATTTCCCCCCTTCTTCCATGGGGAATGCAGGATGGAAGCCGCCGTGTAGAATTGTGTCTCTCACGCGCCGCTACTGCTGTGCCGTGATCACTTCACCCCTGATTTCCTTATGACGAGCCTCAAGTCGGTTCCAGCCAACTGTGCTTGTCTCCACCTGACATCTTCTACTATCAAATAAGCAGCCTCTATTGTTTTAAGCGCAATGCCTTTGTGTGTGGCACGGCCTTCCAAAACTCCCGGGGAACCTGACAATTTGTGTGCTGTAAAGACATAATGTTGGACCGAAGGAGGTAATTACTAATAGCAGTTTATTGCAGCTGGGAACAAGAAGTGCCTTACAAACCAAAGTATCGGCAGCCATTTCGCTCAGTACGGAATTAGCAAGATAGCAAGAACATGTTGGAAGAAACAAATTCTCTGCCTCATGTGTTACGGCACTGTAGACAGGAAAATTCCAGGATTTTATGAGGTGGTCTGACCCCACCAGACCACCATGAAATGGAATATTACCGACGAGCTAAGTTCTGCGGAATTTTCTTCTTGTTCCTTTCCGTTCTCTCAATGGCAGCAAACTGTCCTCTTTTGAAGTCAACACCGTGATTTCCTGGTGCCAAAGGACTAGGCCAAAGTAAGAGGCGTTCCCAGCCAGCTTCCTGGCCTCTCCCGGGTCCACCCCCACGGACACATGCAGTCAAGTTAGGAATGTCGATTTCCTAAGGAACAACGAGAAAAGTAGACACCAGGCCAACTGCCTATTCTGTGCCTTGAATAATAAAAAGCTGTTCTGCAAAATCTGCTCCTACATCCCTGCCCCAGAAAGACCCCAGAGATAAGGGCAGCGCCGGGAAAGACATCCCATGGGTGGGGCAGTGGGACGGGGAGGGGCTACCGTGTGTATGGAGAAATGTTTTCAAGCCAAAGAAAGAATTTCACTTCTTCTGAATGGTGAAGAAGAAGAATTGGTTAAGAAGGAAGAATTTCACTTCTTCTTAATGGTTATGGTTCAAGTCAGTAATTATTTTGTCCGCCAGGAGCAAGACCCCAAAAGATAATAATAATACAGCACCCTCAACGCTTCATGACTGAATCATTCCAACCAATAATGCTGGCTGCTGTTTCTGAGAAGAAAACGTTCCCAAGTCCCAACCCAGGACATTCATTCCACCCCACTTTTAAGAGAAAAATAAATCATTTGCCAAGAGCAAGACAATTGCGACGGTGAGAGAGGACCTGACCTGAAATCCCAGCCAAATGCCTCTCCCGTCTAACCCAGGCTCTTCCTGCAGTCGGATTAAAGGTCAAGGCGCGTTCCTCTCTCTGGGCTGCAAGGAGGCCGCATCCCTGGCAGAGGATGCGGCTCCTCCCCCACCGACCTAGGGCCAGAAGCCATGTGTGCGAGTGTTCCCGGGACACCGTACAGTTCCGCAGGTTCAGCTGGGACTTGGAAAGATGCTTCCTAGGGAAGCTCCACCCCAACCGGAATGCGAACTACATTTACGCTCTGTAAAACAAGGCCTCTCCCAATGTATTTACCCTGCCATGATTATTTATCTGGCATTCGACGGCAGCAGCAACCCAGGGAGTTGCTTTGTACTTTACTCTGTTACTGCTCTTGTTTTGCAGTAACTCTGTAAATAACTTGTGTCACCCATTCTATGTCCCATTTCCAGATGGAAGATAAGACGTTATTTCTGCTTCAGTGCAAAATCTTAACAGCTGATGTAAGGAGGTGTTCAGATTCCTATCTAAATTACATGCCAGACATTCTGCATTAGCATTGTTAGGCGGGTTATTTATCTACAACCTGAATATATTTCCAGGATATCAAATGATGACTTATAAGCTATCTCCGATGATGTGATGTGCAAGCCTAGAGCAATATAAGAAAGATTTTAAAAACCAGCTCCACGGAAGATCTTCGCTTAGAAAAACAGATTCAACATTGCACTGTTTACCTTAATTAGCACAAATCTTTGCCATATTTGTTTATAACACTGTGATAGTGACTAAATAAAACCATTATGAAGCTGCCTACAAGGCCACTGGGTATGCAAGGAAAACTACACAGTCATTACTACCCAGTAGAGGGCAAACACATTGTATTTTATTGCTAATTTGGACCAAATCCCTGTAATTTAGTGTTTAAAGATTGTGCATGGGTTATGAGCATACAGTTGTTGAATAAATGTACCATGGTATGTTTTTAGCATCTGTGGATGTTTTAATTGAATAATAGTCTCCTTTCTGTAGAGCTTAATGAAATGTACTATGTGTTTGGGAATTAAAACAAGGTATACTATTTGGGGGAAAAAAAACCCACAAAAGAATTTGTTTGCACTGTCTAGAACTCCCTTACCCTACTAGAATCTGAAAGAAAAAGATCAGAATTAAAAACCAAAAAACTACATCCAGGTGGAGAAATGTGTTTTTATTCCCTGCTATCTCATTTCCCTTTGTTAAGAAGGAAGCCATACCCCTCACCCCCGCCCCGAGGCTTTCTTTCTCCCCAAGTAGAAGGTAGTTTGGGCCAATATGTTGTGTTATTCCATTAGTTTATGTTTTAAGACTAAGAAGAGATATTTCTGTGTTATAAATTATTTATAAACACATGAACAAAGGGAGGCTGTCAGGGCTGGCTGCTACTTTGAGAAAATAAAAAAGAAATGATGAATTTATGGAGAATCCAATTTTATAAAGAGGGAGGAGACGCAACTGCTAATTATTAACATCCATCTGCAGACAGAGACCTGAGAGTAGAGAATTAGATGGATACATTTACATCTGTCTGTCACCAAAAGAAATCTCACTAATGGTGTTCCACACTGTCACCAAACTCTCCCCATCCGGCTTACAGAGCCTTGGAGACATGTAAAGATATTTTAATCAACGCCGGGCACAGAAGAGAGGCAAAGAACTTTAGAAATGGACATTGACAAACAACAGCTCTTCTCCCTGCACTCTTTCTTCCCTTCTCAAAACATAAAATAAGAAAAAGTGGGGCCGACTGTATCTAGGTACCTAGTTGAGGCAGGGAACAGCAAGTTTTGAAAACTTTCCTATTTAAGCAGCTATAAGCCACATCCCACTGGTATCAGGCACAGTGGAGAAAAGTCCAGCAAAAAAAGAAACGGCTTATGATGTGAGGAATTTTTTACTGTATTATTGTAATGCCGAGCCTATCTCTTATCTTCCAGACATTGTTTACATCGACAGGAGGGAACCTGAAGTGGGATGCTTTGAAAACTCAGGACCCTGAGCTGCTGCCTCTTTTTTTGAAAGCAGCAAAGGAGAAGGGTAAATACATTAAGAATTCGTCAGAGAAAAAGAAATGCTGTGTCTGTGTGCAGCTTGCTGAGGAGGGGGGAAGGCAGCCCTTCTTTCCTGAACATCAGCTCAAGTCTACAGACCCCTGAAAGTTGGTCTTTGCCAGTTGACGATGTCAACCTTGCCCTTGCCAGCTTATTTTCAGTAGCAAGGTCATCTATACTTGTGAGGTTACAAATCACCTTTGAATTTAGGGCACTATTTTTATCTGTCACCCTTCTACACACAGGCCTTGGGCTGGTTCCCATCTCTGCTATTCATAGATTTGGCAGTTTTTTAGCCTGAATTTTTGATGTGTTGTCCATCATGTGATCTTTCCCAGTTGGTCTGAATTAGCAGACAGGGTATGGGAAGAGAACTTTTTCCAATTCTCTTACTTTATCACATATTTTTAAATCAAGCAGGAGGAAAAAGTGGCGTGACTCTCTGCAAAATTTTGGAGATCCCACTTTATTTATAGGTTTATGCACTGTAGACCTTCTACAAAGTAAGACTTTCTGATAAGATCAGACAACTGTTACTCCAAACCCATGTTTTAAAACATTATTGTGTCTCTGCTTGAATTGTTTCCAGTTAATAAAGATGCCTTAAAATTTTTTATGAACTTATTTTTAAAGTTCAAGACTTTAAAAAATAATGGGGATAACTACCCAGTCCTCAGGTTTCTAGGAGTGTTTAATTCATTTAGTATTTATTACAGAAAGTTGTGACAATCCACGAAAAGCAAGGACTAAAGTCAAAGACAAAATAAACAAATGCATAAGCTGATCACAGTCTTTATGCTTTGGGCATGGACACAACCCCCCAAAAAATGAGGCAGAGAAACTGAGAAATATTTTGCAATTGTCTACAAGGTTGATTTTGATCTAATAGTTTTTCCATATTTTCTAATAGTAATAACAAATTTTATAATAATTGTGAAATGGAATTTTTAAAAGTGTTTTCCTTCCTGCTCAGTTATATTAAAGTCATTGGTTTTTACCATAGAAGTTAAATGCTGGAAATAGGCCTGTAAATCTCAATAGAGTTCCATACAATGCAAAACTGGCCATGAGTTTAAATGGGGTCACATATGGTGAATTGAAATAGATGAGACTGTTTTTAATAGCAATTTTGTTAGAAAGGTACAGAGAGGTCAGCCAATAAATCAATCTAAAGTAAACTTTTGAGGATTGTTCTTCCCTCATTTTTCCCCAAATACTTTTCATTTATTATCTGGAATGTGTAGGAGGTACAGAAATTCCAGAAAAAGCTTTGTCAGTGTGGTTTACCAGATGTCAAGGTTAGACCAGCAACCCTGGGGGCTAAAGGCTCAGGAAATGCTATAGAGTGGAGGGAATAGTGTGGGGACGCACAGTTAGAGAAATGATACAAGATGGGGGAGCCGTTAGTGTCTGGAATATGACCCCTGCATTCAAAGGAGCACAGTCTCTATAAAACTTCCATGAACGAGGAAGAAATAATTGAGATTTGAGGGAATTGGATGATAAAGAAAAGCAACAAAAGTATATTAATAGAGTACTAAGGAAGAAGGAATTTTTCTATAGGATCAGTGCCCAGAAACGTACCAATCGAATCCAGCATCCATCCCATCATCGAGATAGAAAACGTCCAGAGGCATATCCCACGGGCACACTTTCATTTACATGTGAAATTCAGATACTGAAGTTCTAATAAGTGTATCTCTCTAGATTTAGAAAGAAGCAAGAAATCCTGGTGGGAAACAAACGATGTTGAGCTGAGATGCAAAAATACCACTTCCACACTTACCAGCTAGTGGTTTGAGCAAACCACGTCTCACTCCGGAGCCTCCCTTTTCATCACCATCTATTAAAGAACCCCTGGTAACGAAGGTTTTTGTAAGAGGTCTTATTACTGGGGGCTGCATTCAGATGATGAAGGAAGAAGTCGGAGAAAAATTAGTGGCTTTAGTCTTTGAAACTCTATGTTCCAAGAATGTACACCAAAGATACTCGAATCTCATTCTGTGTCTCACCCACATGCCACATGATCACTTTAAAATAACCTGTGTAGGGAGAGGTTCGATAGAAGGAGGGTAAACGGTGGGACCACACCTATGGAGTATTTTGTAAGAGTACAAGTCAAATCTACCAAGTACAGAACATAACTGAACACAATAATGAAGTAAATGAGATGAAAGCTATATTAGTTTGATGTAACCATTCCAAATTGTATTTTTAAAAAAATCAAGACATCATACCCCACAAAAGCATAAATATATTCATGATCTATGTGTATATGACTTAATAAAAGGAAAAAAAAAGAAAAGTAAAATAACCTGTGTAGACTTGAATATAAAGCACACTACGTAGGTCACTACAAAGGTTTTGTGACAGACTGTGTTATGGTCCATTATTTCACTTCCGAGAAACACAGTTGACAGAGTCCTTTCTGATTCACTCGTGCGATTTTCATCTTGCTTGGATAATCAGTGTTGCTGGGAGGGCTTCCTTTGTTTCCATCTACATGGATTTTATGTTTCTTGATTTTTGAGTATCTCAAAACTTTTATACTGACTCACATATGTAAGACAGAAAAATGAACTCTTAACTTTTTTTCCTTTTCTCTTAGCTAGGCATATCCAGTGCATAAAATAAAAACAAAAGCAATAAAATCTCTTCCAAAGTTTGACAGTGAACAAATTCTCCACTAAGTTTCCTTGATCTAATCTCAAAAGAGACAATCAAATACATCACACCTCTTTTTAGCAGCTAAACCATATGTCTGCAGAGGGTAGTGAATTCTAATATATTACATAGCACAATAAATACTCTGAAGTCCTGAAGCTGGGAATCTTGGGAAGTGAAATGCACATCCTTCTAAAGAATAACGCCAAATTTATGGGATTCAACATTAAGATAATAAGATGTTTGGTAAGTCTTTCATCTGAATATTTCACTCAAAACTTACTATCATTTTATCCTTCCATTGGCAGATGCTCCTTAACTTTTGACAGGGTTGCATCCTGATAAATCCATCATAAGTTGACAGTATCATAAGCTGAACTGCATTTGATCCACCTCGTATCATAGCCTAGTCTACCTTAAACACGTTCTCAACACTCACATTACCCTATAGTGGGGCAAAGGCCTCTAACACAGTAGTTCTCAACCTTCCTAATGCCGCGACCCTTTCATACAGTTCCTCATGTTGTGGTGACCCCCAATCATAAAATTATTTTCATTGCTACTTCATAACTGTGATTTTGCTACTGTTATGAATCATAATGTAAATGTCTGATATGTTTTTAGGCAACCCCTGTGAAAGGGTCATTCAATCCCCAAAGGGGTCACGACCCACAGGTTGAGAACAGCTGCTCTAACACAGAGTCTACTGTATAATAAAATGGTGAGCATCTCATGTAATCTATTGACTAGTGTGCTGAACGTGAAAAGCAGAATGACTATATAAGTACTCAAAACATCGTTTCTATGGTACGGTATCGCTTCGGCCTAAGCCAATTTCAAAAGTTGATCCATTTTAAGCAGAGGTCTCCTACACTTCTCTCTCACGACATGCACTAAGCTGACCTGCTCCATGCCCCTCAGCACCCATTCCCTTGCCCACATCGCTCCCTGCACCTGTGGTGTTCACTGATTCTCATCTTCCCCACACCCAGATTCTATTCACCCCTTAAGACACGGCTCTGTCATAGGGAGTTTCTGTGTCTCTAGTTTCTCCCAGGATAGTAACAGTCCATCCCCAATGCCTCAGAATAAGTGTTAATAGCTGTCCATTTTTCTTTCTGGTTTAGGCAGTAAATTATACAGTTATTGTGCCAATTATCAACTTATTGCTTCTTGACTCCAAATACATACTTCTTTGCTTAGCCTTCCAGCTAGACCTTCGTATGTTTCTTCGCCAGATGGCACAACATTAGGCCTTGTCAGTAAAGGACACTAGAGAAACAAGGCCCAGAGGCCTCTCGTCCTAGTTCTGGGTCTTTTCTTGCTCCTACAAGAGTGGCCAGTAGGTACCAGTGATGGGTAGAGATCTGGAAGTTTGCACCCTCCAGCAAGTTCCATCACCATCAGAGCAGGTGGCCTCTCCCTGAATTTTGATAGTGTGCCAAGACACTTTTCCTGCTCGCCAGCACCTTAGCAAACTTCTCCTCTATCCAGTAGGCAAAAGAAGAGTTCACAGAATCAGTTTCTGCCTCTTTCAAAAGAAGTATAAGATTAAGAGACTAGACAGATGCACATCAAATTGCCCCCACAATTAGGGGGCTATTTGTATGGGTTATGACAAAGGCAAAGAAAAAATTTAGGATACCATGTACAATACTATAATAAGACAATATTAACAAAATAATATCCCTTGCCCTTAGGAAATGTAATATGATTAATAAAGTATTTCTGATAATACAAAACCCCTAAAACTGAAAATCAAAACTATCTGGTAAACTCAAGGGAAGGACGTTTCCTAGAGAATTACAAATACTAACTGATCGCTAACTGACTTTACATGTTTCTAAACCATTGTATTGTAATATCCCTTCAGGCAAGGCTAGTGCTTTAACTTGATGATTTGTACCTAGTATGTGATAAGAAAATAGAGATATGCCAGGTAGCACTGAAATCTCAAGAAGATGGGAATCTTCCAGTTTTTAATCTCAAACTGTTTTTGTGAAGTCAAATTCTAACTGATAAAAGGATAAGAATCAAGAATTCTAATGGTTTTCTGTAGAGAGACACAATCCCAACAAAGCAGATCAGCTGAATCTAAGTCGGACTATGGTAGATTGCATTAATCTTCCTCAGAAACACTGGGTCCTCCTCCTGCCCCCCTCACCTTGCTGATGTCATGCTTGACCACGTGACTTATTCTGGGACCTTGACAAGCAAGCGGGAAATGATATATGTCACTTTCAAGACAAACCTTTGGGAACCAAGATGGGGCTGGTTCCATGAGACTAGACATGTAGCCGCAATGAATGTGGCTTGGTGCTGGGTCCCACAGTGACAACACGAAACAGGTAACCCACGAGAGACATGCAAAAAAAAAAAAAAAAATAGTCCTTTGTAGTTGTAAGCCATGGAAAATTGCAGGTTGTTAGCATAGCGTAGCCTAATTGATTCTAATTTCAAACAACAATGGATAGTTGGAAATGAGGTAAAAGGAGAAGTAAATCGCCAAAAAAATAGATGAGCAGCCTGATTGACAGGGAAAATAGTGGAGCAAGGTGATCGTAGCACCTTAGCAGGAACATCTTCACAACATCACTCAAGTCCGGTGACGTTCCCCTGGATTCTAAACTGCTATTTTTATTGGTGGACAGCCCTGTCTTACCATCATTCTAATTAAAACAAAAATATTTTAGATTCCATATGTAAACCAAATATATGAGGAATAGATATATACTAACAGAAGAGCTTAATGCTATCAAGTACAGAAAGTAATGTTACATCTGTACCCTTAGACAACTACTCATGAAGTTCAAGTATATTTCACTTTTCTCCACAAAGTTTGTAGGATTGCATATTAATCAGGACTTATGCTCAAGTTCCAGTAATGATAGCAGATTGATGGTATGGTACAAATTAGTGTATCTACCTCAATTATAAAGTGGAAAGACTATTAAATTCCTTGGCATATACAAAATATTATTGTAAATATGTACAAGAATACGTGGAACCCTGTATTACTTAGCATAATAAGGAAAGTGAATGTTTAAACCAGCGGTTCTCAGCCTTCCTAATGCTGTGGACCTTTACCACAGTTCCTGTGGGTCATGACCACAGGTTGAGAACTGCTGGTTTAAACTAATCAAGCATTTCAGTCTTTCTATAGTTTCTGATTGCAAAGCAATCAAAAAACAAAACAATATACAAAAATACACTGAACAGCAGGCTGTGAAGGCTATGCTGGACACAGCCTTGTTTTGTGAAGATTCATATTGCATTACAGGGTCTTGCAATGTTTCCTGATCAGCTTTTATTATGAACCTTGTGAACCAGAGGAAGATGCAGAAATTGTATCCTATGAGACACCAGGTGTAATGAACATGGAGTCAGAAGACCCATACAAGTCTTCACTCTGCCGCTCACTGACCAAAAGATCATACACTGTGTGTTTCCCAGAACAGTCCCAGTCTGTCCTGTTGAACTTGTATACTTATTAATAGTATTCTCATTAACTCTCAAAACCATTGCTACTTTACAATACATTATAAATGTAGAAGCATTATACATAGGTAAGTATGTATACATACATACTTATGTCTGACCTGAAAATCCATTTGCTATTTAGAACTCTGGTTTCCTCAATTACAGATCTATGGATAAAATTAAGAGAATATAAATAAAAATGCTTCATAAACTTTTTAAATGCTATATACATTTAAGGTGTCATTATTCCTCTTATTCAAAAAATGTAATCAATAGAATGTCAAATCATAAAGGGTGTCTTAGAAAACATTGTGTCCTTTTTATTTCCTTCATTCACAAAAAAGAAAAAATGTTTTGAGGGTTATTACTATGAGCAGGAGACCATGTTTGGCGCTAGGGATGGAGAAGAAAAGACAAAATGGCCCATTGGTGTTACATGAATGTTTCTTAATAGTTAACCCTTCTGGAAAAGTCCAAATGAATTAGAGCAACTCTATTTTATCCATTTAATAGGGGAGACAAGTAAAGTGCAGAAAAGTGAGATTTCCAGGTCAGCCTGCAACTCAGTCCATTTTGGATTGAGGCTAAAACTCATGAGTCCTAGTTCACATCCGTGCTCTGGCCAGTTCATTATTTTGTTTTTAAAGGATTAGTAGAAATTCTCAAAGAATCCTTGATCTCGCCTCAAGAGATCTCAGAGCTCAGCCTGGCCTCGAGGCAGGATTGCCCTTAAAGGCAAAACAAGAACAAGGCTAATCCTTGCAATTGTGCAAAGTTGGTTAGTCCTGTTTACATGGGCTCCACACTCCCATCTTCAAGGTGTTATTTTTGAGTTTAATGGCCTGATCCTCAGAACTTTATGAGCTGCCCTAGTCCCACAGACCTCAAAACAGTTCCATTCTCTGCTGAGAACTGGAGGACTTTGAAGGGAAATGAAAGGAAGGAAGGAAGCCTTCCATAATCAAATGTCCAAACAAATCACAACTGGGCAGCCTTTTGGAAAAGGGACTACAAAAGTAAGTTTTCAGAATGAATATAAATATTTGTCTTCTTCTGCGACTCTGAAGACAGCTGCTCCTCTTGACAGTGCTGTACAAATACACAAGGAATGTGATTATGATTTACTAATATTAGATACACCTAAATAAATAAAGTCTTCAGTTTCAAAAGACCAAAGTTAGAACCTAACTAACTGTGTCTTCCACATCACTTCCAGGTTCCAAAACCATATTTTAATCAGACCTATTTTGTGGGAGTAGAAAAACATCCCTACAAAAGCTGAGCCACATGCCTGCTCTGATGTGGCGGTGAGCCATTCAGAGAGCTCCAAGCGCCCTCTTTTGGTCTTCAGAGAGAATTGCAATCCAATCTCCTATTGTCAAAGGAGCCCTTCGGAAAAAGAATGTGTTTACAACAAAGCCCTTTACTTATGAGCAAACCACAATGATGACTAGACAAATGGAAGTTGCCTCTAGTCAAAGCACTTCTGCTTTCAGAAAGCCTCATTAAATGAGTTTCATTATACATCTCTCAACCCTGGTCGACAAACAAGGCTCATTCTTAACCCTCTCCGTCTAATACTGAATTTTAATAGCAATTCATCAGGGAGCACATGGTGCTCTGTTTCATAAGCTGACTCCAAGGACAGGTTGTGGCCAACAGTAACTGTTCTCTTCTCTCTCCATTAACATTTATTTCATCCTGTCCTATACTATATATAGTTAACCATTTACAAAATAGCTTGTCAATTTCTTGAGGGCATGGGCTATATGTTGTTTGTATCTCCACAATGCTTGACACACAGCTGGGCTCTGAAATGACTGGGGGACTGTGGGATGTGAAAGAACTCACGTGGAGAAAATCTTCTGTGCCATCATGGTTGGAATGAATTTCCCTCCCTCAATCTGTTTTGCTCTAATTCCCCTTTAAACTTTTCGGTACATTTCCTTTTAGAATATTTGGACCTTAAACACTGCAATAGGATCCAAAAGGGTGATATAAGTCTTCAAAGACAAGAGGAAGAACTCAGAGTTTTATAGTCCTTCTACTAGATCACTGTATTTTGAAAAAATCTACAGAAAATATAGGATAAAGTTAGTTGCATTTCTCAACCTACTTTGGCTAAAAGCTGCACAGTTGGTTCTACTTGGGTGACAAACTCAAAACCTACTAGGTCAACATCAAATCCTATCATATATAGTTACGGGCAATGCTACCTTTGGGAGATACCCATGAGCAACGGTTAATATCAGCACTATCCTACACATTTTCTCAGAAAATCTGCATATTAGTTTGATCATTCTGATTAGTGCTACTGCACTAATGGATCATAGTATCATGGATGGGTATTGGAGATGCTTCCTTGATAAATTATAATGATTTTTAACATGAAATACACTTCAGATAGCATATCATGTTTTTACCAAATGTGATTTTCTGAAATGTCAAAGAACAGCATGAATACCCCTAAATCACACAGCACAATACAAGCTCATAATAGCCCCACCTACAAGACCAAATTAAGTCTAATCAGCAGTTATTACAGACCAGTATGAACATTTACTGGACACACTTGGATCAGACAGGGCCATTCTATGTCATGAACTGGCCTTTATCGAATACCTGCCAAATCCAGGTTGGCAGTTACTTGACCAGAAAGGCTGCAAAGGCAATATATGGTTCCAAGACCTGTGGTCTCCAAGTAGAGGGACTCAATCTACATCTGACTACCTGAGTGGCTGGCATTTACAGAAAGTAGTTGAAACACAAGCCCAGCCAGAAGATGCCCCAACATATGTGAGTAGAACACAGGCTACTCCAGAAAGATAGTAATGGATGGCACACTCAAGTCTAGTCAGTATCTGCAAAGATCATAGAAAACAAAATGAATCTTTTGAATATTTTTCAGAAGGGGTTTGTAGAAGGTATAAACTACCTCCTCTCATTTTCCTATTCCAAGAGGGCTTTATAAAGTAGCTAAGAAAGAAATAGTACTTTCAATTAGAAGTTGTGGCAAAGGATCAAAAATAACAGCAATGGTTACAATGGTTACAGCGCCAGCCACATGCACCAAAGGTGGCAAGTTCGAACGCAACTGGGGCCAACTAAAACAACAATGCCAACTGCAACAAAAAATAGCCAAGCATTGTGGTAGGCACCTGTAGTGCCAGCTACTTGGGAGACTGAGGCAAGAAAATCACTTAAGCCCATGAGATTGAGGTTGCTATGAGCTGTGATGCCACGGCACTAACCATCTTAAATAAAAAAATAAATAAATAAACAAACTGTTAGTGGACAAAAAGATAGAGTAACATATAAATAAAACAATACCTTTGCCAGAAATAATTTGAAAGACATCTAAAATTTTACCTCTTTTTCATATCAATTTCGAAGAACTGATGACTAATTTGTAATATGACACAGTAACACAAACTGAAGGGACAAAACTCATTAATTAGTGGAGATTTTATAAATTTTATAAATTCATCTCTAAAACATTAGTATGGAACTCATTGATACTAGTCTTTAAGGCAATGAGAAATTTCCATTTTAAGTCTTTGCTCTAAAGTATAACACTAATCAAAATAACTTTTAACTGCACCGAAGATTAAACTCTTGATATGCATGTATGTCTATGAATGTATTCATAAATATAGACCTGTGTATATAAATACTTGGAGATATACACACACACACACACACACCTCCCCTCATACATAATCACAAAACAGAGTTGCTCGGGGGAATATTCAAATCAAGAGACAAACTGATAAATCTCTACAGCAGAAATTATTTGTTAGCATTTCTCCTAAACACATATCCAATAAAGAAAATATGTTATTGTACACATTATGTTTATTAACATTTCTAAGATTGCTCCAGGTATAAATTTCCTTTCTGGACTGAAGCATTTTATATTTGATCACCATGCATAACCATTTAGTTAAGCAGGGAAAAAAAAAAAAAAAGGTTTTATAAAAAAATATGCCTAGGCCTTCACTACGGCTATAATTGCCACCAACTTGTTGTCCACACTGCTGGATCATCTTCTGCTTCCTGAAAATAGGAGAAGCCAAGGAGGTAGTCTGTCTTCAAGGTGACGGTATCCATCTATCTATTCTCTCTTGTGTGTATATACATAAATATATATAATTCTAGCTATCCTTCAAAACTTTACCTATTCTGTAATTTAAAAAGGTTTTGTGCCATGGACTCCTTTGAGAGTGAGATCTGTGGATCTCTCCGGAGAATAATAGTTTTAAGAGCCTATGATAAAAGACAGATAATTACAAAGAAACAAGATACATCAACATATTTTAAATTAAAAAATGTGAAGGTGTTGTTCTATTTTTCTGTAACTCTATCTTTTTCTCCACTGGCAATTTCTTTTTAATCCTTTGCCACAATGCCCATTTGAAATATATATGCTTCTTTAAATTGTTACGCATCAATATCCAGTGGTGAACTTAGTAATACCATAATTTTAAAATAGTGATGAGCAGGAATGCCATTTTGAGAGACCCAAAACAACTATCATATGCTGTAAAATATCTGTGATTTCCATCAGTGACAAATTCTCAGGTATTGCCAAAACAAATGTGGTTTGTCTACCTATTAATTGAAAGAAATGTTAAATTTGCAATGAGAGATTAGTGAAAAGAGGTAATTTTTTCCTCCATCCATGCTCATGGGCTCTCATATCCTAAAAATTCCCTGATAGTGTCTTCCAGTACAGACACACAGGTCTTCACTGGTCTTTCAGTGGTATAAAGCAAGAGTAGTACTATGTATATATTTCCTGTTTAGGAGTAAAATATGTCTAGCTCTCCCCCCTATTACAATGCTGAACTTATACAGAAAAAACAAATTTTAATGTTACACATTTTAAGATTATTCATGGAATAATCCAGGGAAATCAGTTAAAAAAAAGAATTGTTTGCAGAGCTTATAAACAAGAAAAGAATATTAGAGAATTAAATGATAAAGAAGCAAAAGAAGGGTGGTACCTGTGGCTCAAAGGAGTAGTGCACCAGCCCCATGTGTCGGAGGTGGCAGGTTCAAACCCAGCCCCAGCCAAAAACTGCAAAAAAAAAAAAAAAAAGAAGAAGCAGCAAAAGAAAAGGGAGAGCTGAGTGTATCTGGATATTTTAAAGGAATAGAGAAGATCTACATATGATGATATTAAGATGTGGTCTAGACCCACAAATGCAGAAATGTATTCATGATCTATGTGTATATAACTTAATAAAAGGAAAAAAGGTAAAAGAAGTGGTCTAGAGTTTTCACATACAAAGATGTTCGTCCACTCCTGTTTTTTCCAACGCTATTCTTTCTGTGGCCGCAGCTCTGGAATTGTACAGCAAATACTACAGAATTTAGTGCAGAAAGAGCTTGAAAAATCTGGAGAGAAACAAATGTCAGAATAGAAAGAAAGAGGTCGGGTCTTGGTGTGTGCCACACCTTTGGGGGGCAAACACGATTGTAAGAGGGACTTCACCTAACAAATGCAATCAGTGTAACCTGGGTTCTTGTACCCTCAATGAATCCCCAAAATAAATAAATAAATAAATAAATAAATAAGAAAGAAAGAAAGAAAGCACTGTCCAGGAGTTTGGCTTCGAAAGAGAATGGGGAGAATGAGGTGGGATCGAGTTGTGATGATAAGTAGAGTTAAGGGTGAAAGGAAAAGAAGTTAGAAAGCCAGAAACAAAATTGAGGTTTCCCCATTTCCTGGATATCAGAGTCTGCTGTCCTCTGGGTGGCATCTGAGGATTTATAAAATATCCCTGACTTACAAGCTAAGTCTTCACTGTTTTCTAAATATACTAATGTACTTTACCATCAGTATTACCTTTTAATGCTCTTCATTTAGTCTGGAATTATTTTCTTCATCCCTACTTATAAAATCTTACTCATTCTTCCAGGTGTAGCTGAAATATCAATTAATTGGAGTCTTTTCTAATGAACATTCTCTAGTTAGAATTAATCTCTGCTCCCCTTACTTTGGCCTTTTATCGTAAGTCTTACCACACTATGCCTGCCATTGATTTGGTTGCAAAAAACTGTGTAGAATGACTAGCTTTTTATAGCAAAGATCACAAGTGCTTTGTGTTTGGTTTTCTCTGCAGCATTTAGTATTCCCCCTAGATTATAACAGGTACCCAACAAATGTTTGTATATTGCCAGTGACAGCTCATCAATATGAACTGCATCCAGTGACTATGCACCATTCACGGAGCCAAGTTGCTGCTGACCAGTAGAAATATCCAGGACAAAGCTGTAACCATCGACTCGTTAGAGGTTAGTTTCACAAATAGCCTTGCCAACTGTGTCTCCTTGTTGTGATCTAATGATGAGAACGTTAAAGGCTGGAAAAATGTTTGCATATTACCCAAAATCACAAAACTGAAACAATGATTCATATTTCCTAATACCTAGCCCTCTGATCTTCTGGCTTCACCACAAAATCTTTTAATAAAGGAAGAAAATATTTTATGAGGAGGACTCCCCAGGCAATTGCAGCAGTATCAAAAATACACTACTGCGACCTGATCAAACTAAAAATCTTCTGTACAGCCAAGAACGTAGTAAGTATAACAAGCAGACAGCCCTCAGAATGGGAGAAAATATTTGCAATTAGTAAAATTCTTACAGAGAAGCTTGAGCACATGATATTTCTGTGACAATTACCAATTTGGATTAAATCTGACAAACCATTTTTGAACATTATTGACTAATTGGTATGAGATCAATTATGTTGCCAAGAAAAATGAGGAAACTTGTAAAAATGCAAAATACATTTCTGAAGAATGTAGGGAATTACCCAAGGAAATAATATGTGAGGGGTCAGACTTCTGAGGTTAGTTTATAGACTGAATGTCCACCCAAATCTTATTTTAAAGTCCTGATTGGATACTTCTTAATGAGGTCATATTTGGAAATATGGTCATTACAGATGTGGTTAATTATAACAAATTAGGATGCGTTTATTCTAGAATAGGGTGGGCCCCTAATCCAACATGACTACTGCCCTATAAAAAGGAAGATTTAGAAACCGACACACAAAGAGGACACGATGTGAAAATGAAGGTATATATTGAGCGATGTTTCAATAAGCCTAAGAACACTGAAGACGGCCAGCAAAACACCAACATTTAGGGTAGAGGCTTGGAACAGAGCCTTCCTCATAGCTATCAGAAGGAATCAACCATGCCAACGCCTTGATCTTAGACTTCTAGTCTCCAGAACTCTAAAATAATAAACTTCTATAAAATAGTCAGTTCATGATACTTTGTAACCACAATCCCAGTAAACTAAGATGAGTAGATAAATACATTGAGGGGCCATTTTTCTCAAAGAATGTTCTGATAAATTAATAGTACGAAGCCAAAAAATCAAAAACCTATGCAGAAAGTAATAACAAGGAGACTGGAAAATCAAGCCAAGTATTTAACAGAGTCATGTTAATGGGGAGACAAAATTTGATATTATGTCTTCCAAAACACCCAGACTTGAGGGGCCAAAGTTCAGGAGAAAAAGGAAAAAAAATATGACATTATTTGTGTTTTTATTGCATAGCATTTGCAGACTTTTCTATTTCAAAAAATTAAGAGTACACAGTGTTCATTATACCTGTTAGATGGGTTTTTATCCCTTCCCTCCTCTCCGCTTCATTTCCAATGATATTTACTTCTCTCTGTACTCATCAATTAGTTCCAAATATTAGAGAGGTCATGTGGTGCTTGTTTTCCCATTGCTGCAATACTCCACTTAGGAGTCTCCAGTTCCATCCAAGTTGCAAAAGACATTAATTCATTCCTTTTGTGACTGAGTAGTACTCCATGATTGCATTTAAATATATATACGACATATCATTTTGTTAATCTACTCATGAATTGATGAGCACTTAGGTTCACTCCACATCTTTGTGATTGTGAATTTTCCTGCAATGAACATTCAAGTGCAGGTGCCTTTTTGACAAAATGGCTTCTTTTCTTTTGGATAAATACCCACTAGTGGGATTGCTGGGTCAACTAGTAGGTTTAAATTTATTTCTTTGAGAAATCTTTATACTTCTTTCAATAGAGGTTGTACTAATTTATAGTTCTACCAATGGTATATAAACATTCCTTTCTCTCTGCATCCACACCAGCATCTATTGTTTTTTTTAGGGGGGGGGGAGATTATATTTTATTTTATTAATTGCCGATATTTTTTTATCTATTGTTTTTTGACATTTTAATAGTAGCCTGTCTAATAGTGGTAGGGTGACATCTCAGTGTGGTTTTAATTTGCATTTCCCTGATGGTTAGAGATGTTGTGCATTTATTTATTTATTTGTTGGCCATTTGTCTATCTTCTGTTCATGTCTTTTGCCTACTTTTTAATGTGTTGTTTGTATTCTTTTTCTTACTAATTTGTTTGAGTACTTGGTAAAATGCTGGGTGTTAGCTCTTGGTTGAATTAGAGTTTGTGAATATTTTCTACCATTCTCAATGTTTGTCTGTTTAGTCTGTTATTTCTTTTGCTGTGTAAAAGATTTTAAATGTAATCAAGAAGCATTTATTTACTATTGTTGTTGCTGTAATTGTATTTAGGGATTTAGTCATAAATTATTTGTCTAGGTCAAGGCCTAGAAGAGTTTTTATTACATTTTCTTCTAGAATTTTTATGGTCTCATGCCTTACCTTTAAGTGTTTTATCCACCTTGAATTATTTTTGCATATGGTGAGAGACATGGGACTCGTTTCATGTAATTTGATTCTATTGTAGAATTATATTAAAACAAGGGCTGCCTGTAATCTCAAAAAGACACTTGATGATGATAGCAATCAGAATTCATTATTTATCTGGACATGGGTTAACACTCATCACTGCTGTGCTGTTTGTTCTTGTGCCCATTCTCTCTGAGAGTACCATTCCTGTGGCCAGCTTCAAGCAACCTGGAACTGACCAAGTTCTATCTATCCCTTACACTTGAATTATACCCACTATTCAAAATCAAAATCAAAATGGAGAAGCTTCTTGGAGAAGCTTTATTGATCTTTACAGCTGGAAGTGACCTCTTCCTCACCTGAATCCTGTGGAACTTGACTTTCTAACATGATGTAGGTGGGGTCCCTTGCCATTTTTTCCAATTCCCTTTCTAGTTCGATATGAAATAGGACCACTACTTCAGAAGAAATATACCCCTTCCTTGAGGTTGGATTGTTGTGTACCAGGGTTGGAGAAGAAAAACTATACTAGTAAATAATATTTTCATATCCTTAATTTTATTCTATAACAAGTTGTATATAAAATGTATATGAAGTTAGAACATAGAGAAGTATGATAGTCAGGGATATATATTTGATTTTCAATGAAAAATGAATCTATTTGTCAGTTTTGTATATTAAACATATATTGAAGTTGAATTTTTGGTAGCATAGGCCTTTATTTTCTAGAGTTAACATAATGATATTCCTAAAGGCAGAGGCCACTCAGAAAAGCAGAGGCTAGAATAGAAAGGCAAAACATTAAAAGATATATACAAAACTTAAGAAGAAAAATAAAAAGAGAAAGATGGTTAAACTTTAATCTATTTAGTTTTAGTTCTTTGTGCTGCCAGACAAGGCAGGGTAAGAATCCTGAAAACAAGATCCTAAGTTCTCTCTAAAAAATCAAGATAATAGGCAGTTTACTTTGGCCCGAATACTATAGCATGGCACAAAATTAGCAGGACATCTCTCAGTAGACAAAATCTTTCTCTTTAGTTTGAAGGCCTAAAGAAGCAGCATTTACCATAGACAATGCTGATTCATCCTTCTCCTGGAAATTCAGAACATTCTGTGCTATTTTTAATATAAATTATTGAGAGATTAATCAGACATTCATTTATTCCAAGTAAACTGTTTTGAGATTCTGTAAAAGAACAAATGCTTTGGAATACCAAGGTCTTCAGTTCAAATCCCAGTAAATGTGAAGCCTGTTTTCTCTTTAAAAGTGAAAATTGTTCCTGGCAAAGAGCAGAATTCTGAATCTCCAGCATTATGTAGTATATACCAATATTTAAATATTTTCTTTTCTTTTCAGTATCAAGTATAACTTTAGCAATGGCTCTGAAATTAACCTTTCTGATTCTAAAGAATGGCAGATAAGCATAGCTGAAAACAAAAATAAAAGCAAAACACATAAACAGAAACAAAACATTTTGACAGAAATTAGAAATATACAATATATTTATTGACTTTGTTTAGCGGACAGTCTCCTCTTTGCACACGTCTAAGCACTCTCCCATACACTTGTTAACATGTAAGTTGTTTTGTAAGATACCAGAGTGAGAAGTGTTTTGGGCAGGTAACCTGGTTAGCCCTCTCATGCAAACCTTCCTACCCCATCATGTTCAGTTTACCATATGTCCTTTTCTATCTGACCTCCCAGTAGGAGAAACTTAAGAGACATGTTGAAATGCTCAGTGAAAATCTAGATCTTGACACTGAGGACGACAGATCACATGCCACTCTGTAGACCTCTGTACCTTGGACCTTGGCATTGCTCTTTCCTGAGTGCATTTAGGACTCCCAGTCCATTTTCCCTTTTCCTATGCTCTGGGCCATCATCTGGTACCAGGGGATGAAGTATCAGAAATCTCTGGCTTTGTTCAGGCCTCCTACTGATTTTGCTTTAGAGATGTGAGGTACAGATTTCTCTGATTCATTAAGTAAGAAGTTTAAGGGAATGAGCATCTGCCCTCCTAAAGCATGTTCCACTGCTGATGGGTAATCAAGAGGGCCAAGGCCAGAAGTTAGTTTTTGAAGTGCAGGATGCTATCATTGGAACAAAGTAAGTGCATTCTGTCAGTACAACTGATCATCACGGCATTTTTCAAGGAAGTTTTCACAGTTTGAGGAACAGAGAGCACATTTTCAGAGGACTCTGAAAGAAATAACAAAATTGAGGCCCAGTGTGTGCTCTCAGTCAGGCTGCCACAGTCACCAAGGCTACCTTTAACTTATACCAATAAATTATTGCCTAGAAATTGTAACAAAGGGTATTTAGAACACCCTGCCATGTGCTTCTTGTTGTCTTTCAGGGAAAGCAGCTATTTACAACTGAACGCATAAACCACCTGTCAAAACCTGACTTTCTGTAGAAGGTTGATAAATACTGGAGCACAGATGCAGCAACAAATATTTTACCAACATACCCATATGTGAACTATTTTTGGAATTATTCTTTTGTAGAGCTGAAAATATTTCATGTTAGAAAAGAGCATACAATAAAATTGGCTGAGAGGCTCACATTCTTTTTGACAATAGCATAGCATGACGGGTTATAGGGATCAGAAAGGGATAAGACACTTTTATTTTTATTTTTTACTAAATCATAGCTGTGTACATTAATGCAATCGTGAGGTACAATGTACTGGTTTTATATACAATTTGAAATATTTTCATCAAACTGGTTAACATAGCCTTCATGGCATTTTCTTAGTTATTGTATTAAGACATTTATATTCTACATTTAGTAAATTTCACATGTAACCTTGTAAGATGCACCATAGGTGTGG
>CAUYRH010030453.1:0-24132 GCA_963574655.1 Perodicticus potto | reverse complement strand
GAAGAAAAAAACAAAATATAGAAAAGATTTTTTGCGGCGCCTGTGGCTCAGTGAGTAGGGCACAGGCCCCATAAACCGAAGGTGGAGGGTTCAAACTCGGCCCTGGCCAAACCGCAACAAAAAAATAGCCGGGCGCCTGTGGTCCCAGCTACTTGGGAGGCTGAGGCAAGAGAATCACCTAAGCCCAGGAGTTGGAGGTTGCTGTGAGCTGTGTGACTCCAGGGCACTCTACCAAGAGCCATAAAGTGAGACTCTATCTCTACAAAAAAAAAAGAAAAGAAAAGAAAAGATGTTTGACAAAGTTAAAAAAAAAAATTTTATGGAGGAAGGCATAAAAAAAGAAACAGAAAAGAAAAAACTTTGATCTATATCCCACTTGTTATACAAAAATTAACTCAAAAAGAGACTACATATTTAAATATAAAATGTAAACTGTGGAACATTTAGAAGAATGTACAGGGAGAAATCTTCAGAACATAAATAGGGGTTGGGGTGGAGGGAGGGTAATTGGTGGGGCCACACCTATGGTGCATCTTAGAAGGGTACAGGCGAAACTTACTAAATGCAGAATACAAATGTCTTCATATAATAACTGAGAAAATTCCATGAAGGCTGTGTTAAACAGTTTGATGAAAACATTTCAGATTGTATATGAAACCAGCACATTGTACCCCTTGATTGCACTAATGTACGTAGCTATGATTTAATAAAAGAAAAAAAGAACATAAACAGGGCTTGGTAAAGAGTTCTTAAACTTGACACCAAAAGTATAATCTATAAAGGAAAATAATGGAAAAATTGGATTTCATCAAAATTAAAACTTCTGCTATGTGAAAGACCTTGTTAAGAGGATAAAAAGACAAGCCACAAACTGTGTATTAGTTCTCTATTGCATCTATAACAAATTTGGCAGCTTGAAACTTTCAACACCCATTTTTAATCTCACATTTCAGTGGGTCAGAAATCTGGCAGGCTCTGCTGCTGCCTCTGCTTCTAACCTTCCGTGGCAGGAAGATCAGGTTCCTTTCTGGAGGCTCTGGAGATTAATCTGCTTCCAGCCTCATTCTGGCTGTTGGCAGAGTTCAGTTCTGCGCAGCTACAGGACTGAGGTTCCCATTTCTTTAGTGGCTGTCAGCCCAGGGTCATTCTTAGCTTCTAGACACTTCCCGCATTTCTTAGCACAGGACCCTTTCTTGCATCTTGAGTCAGCAATGGTGGGTTGAGTCCTTCTTGTGCAGAAATCACTCTGACCTCCTCTTCTGCCTTATTTCTCCTCCTCCCCCCATCTCTATCTCGCTCTAGCTCTATCTCCATCTTCTTTATCTCTTTCCCCCAGCCCCCTCCTTCCTCTTCTACTTTTAAAGGCTCAAGTGATTACACTGGGCCCATTCATATAACTCAGGATAATCTTCCTAGTTTAAAGTCAGCTGCTTAGTAACCTTAATTGCAACCAAAAATCTCCTCACAGCAATACCCAGATTAGCGTTCAATTGAATAACTAGGGGACTAGGGGACAGGAATGTTGGGGGAGACTTTTTTAAATTCCGCCTATCACAGGCTTGAAGAAATAATTTGCAAACCACATTTATGACAAGGGGCTCATATCTAGAGTTCATATATATTTTAAATTCCCAAAACTCAACAGGAAGAAAAAAAAAAAACAATTCAACTATTGTTAGAAAAATGGTCAAAGAGATGAAAAGATATCTCACTGCAGAGGATATACAAATGCCAGACAAGCACATGAGAACACATTCCACATCGTAAGCCAATAGGGAAATACAAATTAAGACCATGATGAGATAGCGCCAGCCCCCTATCAGAATTGCTAGAATACAAATAGCAACAATAGCAAATGCCAGTGAGGATGTGAGAAACAGGATCTCTCCCACACTGTTGTTGGGAATGTGAAAAGGGAAAGCCACTCTGGGGAATGGTTTGCCAGTTCCTTGAAAAACAAAACATACCTTACCTTAAAACCCAGCAACTGCAATTCTGGTATTTATCCCAGAGAAATTAAAACATACATCCACAAAAAAAAAAAAAATCTATCAATAAATGTTTATTGTTGCTTTATTTATAATAGCCAAAAACTATAAATAACCAAAAAATGATGCAATAGGTAAATAGTTAAACAAATTGTGGTATGTACATCCATCGAGTTCTCCAGAAAGGAGAACAAAAAAAGTGTGTGTGTGTGTGTGTGTGTGTGTGTGTGTGTATGAAATTGGCTCACATAATAGTGGAGGCTGAAAGGTCACTAGGATCATTTGGCACAATGACATCTTCCTACTTAAGAAATGAGTAGTTAGTTTCAGAGATTGGGTGCTTGTCCCACAAAAATGAGAAATATTAATAGTTAGTGGTTATTTTCCCAGACAGAACTCAGGCTTCACAGCCCCAAGATGGACCTTGAGACCTTAAAAACCTAAGTTCCAATCTGAGCTTTTGAGTTCTCTAAGTCTCCGTTTCTTTATAGATACAGCAGGTACCTTGAGTATAGTGATGGTTCTACAAATGGATACACGTGTCAAACTTATCAAATTGTCTCATTTTAAATGTCTGCCGTTTGTTGTACATCAATTATGCTTTAATAAAGTTAATTTTTTGAAAAAAAAATAGTGGAGGCTGGCAAGCCCAAAATCTGCAGGGTAGGTTGGCAGACTGGAAGAGTTGATGTTGTAGTTTGAGCCTAAAAGCAATCAGCTGGCAGAATTTCCTCTTTTTTTGAAGAGGTCAATCTTTTTGTGAAGAGGTCAATCTTGTTACAGCCTTCAGCTGATTGAATGAGGCCTAGCCACATTTTGGAGGACAATCTGCTTTAACTCACTCTACCGATTTAAATGTTAATCTCATCTTTAAAATACCTTCACGGCTCAGGGCCTTTAGCTCAGCGGTTAGGGCGCCAGACACATACACCTGAGCTGGTGGGTTCAAATTCAGCCTGGGCCCGCCAAACAACAATGACAACTACAGTTAAAAAATTGCCAGGCATTGTGGCAGGGGCTTGTAGTCCCAGCTACTTGGGAGGTTGAGGCAAAAGAATCGCTTAAGCCCAAGAGTTTGAGGTTGCTGTGAGCTGTGAGGCCACTGCACTCTACCAAGGGCAATATAGTGAGACTCTGTCTCAAAAAAAAAAAAAAGCCTTCACAGAAATATTCTAGGATAATGTCTGACCAAATACCTGGGTACCATGACCTAGCCAAGTTGGCCTATAAAATCAATGATCACCAAAATGATGAACTATTAACACATGTAACAACAGGGATGCCCCTCAAGTGAATTCTGCTGAGCAAAAACAAACCCAGTCTCAAAAGTCACATACTGTGTGATTCCATTTACATAACATTTTCAAAATAACAAAAGTAGAGACGTGGAAAACAGATTAGTGGTTGCTGAGGGTTAGGGTTAGCAGGGAGTGGGTGTGACTACAAAAAGGAAGCACGAGGAAGCTCTTTGTGGCCATGGACCAGTTCTGTGTCTGCATTGTGGTGGTGGTTTCAAGAATCTCCACATGTAATGAAATGTCACAGAACTATACACACATGATATACCAACGCCAGGTTCCTGGTTTGGGTATTGTACTATAATTATGTAAGATTTAACCAATGGGGGAAATTGGGCGGAAGGTCCCCAGGACCTCTCTGTACCATCTTTGAAACATCGTGTGAATCGACAATTGTTTCAAAATAAAATAAAAAAATAAAACAGGAGGATTTATAGCAGCGTCAATATGCAAATTTTTAACAATAAACATGTATATGTCCTGAAATAATAAAACCCTCTTCTTTATTCTTCTTTATTTCATTTTTCTGTTAACAAGAATGTCTGAAACTGAGAAGGAATTCAGACAAGTACCAATTAATCCAGGGATGCCTATTAATGACCGCTGGAGGACGTGAGAAAGGACACCCACCCCAGATGGAAGAGTTAGGATGCCCCTGTCTGAACACCAAGAAGCCACTGGGGCAGCCAAAGCCCCAGAATGTGAGTCCCCTGGAGGAAGTTTTTCTCACTGCCCTCCTCTTTCTCTTTTTTTTGGTCATCCTGCCTGGGATCTCAGAAGCAGCAGAGACAGGCAAATGGCACATGCAAAGCAGTTGCTTCAGAGCCACCAGAATTTGTTCTTTTCCATTTCCTCACCGTCTTAAGACCAGCCAGTTTTCTTCTTTGCTTTTCTATCTGAACCAACAGCTCTAAGTAAATCAACACCACTGTTTGCTAACGCCACACAAACCTGTATTAATAGGTTCCATTCATCTAAAACCCATGGAGATGAGCAATCCTTCTCAAGCAGTTATTTGTAACTATTAGTGATAATAACTGAAAAATACATTGGTAATTTACTTTTGAAGCCATATAGATTCATTTAAACTGACCTAGCTATGGTGCCAGACTCCATTCAAGTTGCCTTTCAAATAGTACTCTAAAATAAAAATGAAAACATGTAGACACAACTTTAAGGGGGCCTAAAGGAACTGCCAAACACGAGAGCTCAGCACCCAGAACCCCTTAAACAAAGGGGTAGGGCAGGTTTGGGTAGACATGACCAGGGTTGGCTCATGGAAAAACAGTCCACAGTAATGAATTTTGCCAGCAGCACTGCCCAGGCCTTGCCTCAGCTCCTTTCTTGCCTGTCACCCTCCTCCTCTGCCTCTGACCCTGTCAGTCAGGCGTTAACTGACCTCCAGGGGCTGGGCACTTTCTGTTGGTTCTTCCTCCCCTTCTCCCCCTCCCCAGAATGAGTAAGCGGGGTTTGGTTGGCTCCACTTCCTGCCTGTGGTTATTATAGCTGACTCACCAGGCCATCCTGGGTACACAGTTTGGAGTGTTGATGCAACTCACTTCACATGAGATCATATTTCTCTCTGTCATTAAATATTCTTGGAAAACATGATTTTTAATGGCTGCAAACATTGCCAAGACCATCTGCTTGCTTGATGCTGGTATTTAAGCTGGCAGAAGCTCCGTGTCCTCCAGTTTTCTGATCCATCCAGTGGAGAAGGACACCCACATGTGGCCATTTGCTGGTATCCGTCATCCACTAGGTCCCCCGTAAAACTACTGTTTAGGCATCTAAATATCAAAACGCTGGCTGGTATCACGGCAACCTAGAAACCCTGCTCCAAGACTATGAAAGTGATGACAACTCTTACGAACGAAGTATTGGATTTAATGGAGTAGTCAAGGAGACACCGCTGGTGGAATCAAGTGTTTGGCCATAGTTTGGGACCAATGGGAGAAAAATACGCAGTGGCGACCCTGATTGTAACGGGTGGCATGAGTGGCTGGTCTGCAGGAGTTTCGTTCCGGGAAGTTGGAAACTTTGCAGGAATAGCCATAGGTGGTGGCGTTCTTCTCCTTCACACTGCCAGTCACAGTGGCTGTGGGCAGATCGACTGGGAAAGAGTTGAAAAAGTTGTAAACAAAGCAAAAAAATTAAGAAATGAGCAAATAAACAGCACCTGAAATACATGATATAATTGAAGAAGCCAAGTTGTCAAACAAAACCTGGTGATATCCGGTGGACATGCGGGAGGCTTTCTGCTGGGCCTTGCATCTTCAGGACATGGATGTTCTACTGTAGAGGATTCAATAATGAAAAGAGCCGTTGTGGCAACAAGGTGGCTTCTCAGCTGGATGTACTGTCAGAGTCTGCTGGGCAAGGAGAAATCAGCTAGCTGGAAACAGTAAACTTACAACTTAGCATTTTGCCATCTGAAGCTGGCAAACTTGTGCTGGCTATTAAACAACCTATATGCTATGTGAAAATAGTATTCCCGAGCAAAAGATGACTTCCATCTGTTTTTAAAAATTTATATCTGTTTAGGCTATAAAATACCACCACTGAGTGTAGATATGAAGAGAAAAAAAAATCTGTTGGATTGAAAAATGATTGTCTTTTTATTTAAATAAGATGTCCTTCATTGTGTTTTATGGTACAGTGTTGCCTTTTTTTTAAAAGATATGTTTGCAATACGTTGAAGAACTGTAATGCTATATATATTTTTTTAATTAAGTCTTACTCTGTTGCCCTGGTGTCATGATGCTGTGGTGTCATCATTGCTCACAGCAATCTCACAACTTCAAACTCCTGGGCACAAGTGATCCTCTAGCCTCAGCCTCCCAAGTAGCTGTGCCACCATGCCTGGCTAGTTTTTTTCTATTTTTAGTAGAGACGGAGTCTCACTTTTGTTCAATCTGGTCTCAAACTCCTGAACTCAAGCAATTCGCCTGCCTTGTCCTCCCAGAGTGCTAGGATTACAGGCGTGAGCCACCGTGCCCAGCTTATAATACCCTTTTGTGGTAAGCTTTAGAAATATTATAATTATTAAAGATAGTAAACAAAACAATAAATAAATAAATTAATACCAAAACACAACAGACACACACACACACAAAAGGCCTACAACAAAAATTATTGTGCCACTGTAGCCACCTGGCCAAAAAAGGACAAATTAACTTTCTTTTTCTCTTGTTTTTTTTTTTTTTAATTTTTTAGGGGATTCACTCTGTCACCCAGCCTGGAGTACAGTGGAGTAATCACAGCTTACTATAACCTCAAATTCCTGGGCTCCTGTCACTTCAGCCTCTCAAGCAGCCAAGACTGCATGTCTGCACCACCACACCCAGCTAATTTTTGTATTTTTTGTAAAGATGTGCTCTTACTATGTTGCCAAGGTTGGTCTCAAACTCCTGGCTTCAAGTAATCCTCCCTCCTTGACCTCCCAAAGTGCCTGAATTATAGATGTGAGCTACTGCTTTCAGCCCAAATTAACTTTCTTTTCTACTTTTTTTTGAGACAGAGTCTCATTTTGTCAACCTCGGTAGAGTGCTGTGGCATCACAGCTCACAGCAACCTCAAACTCTTGAGCTCAAATGATTCTCTTGCTTCAGCATCCCGATTAGCTGGGACTACAGGTGCCCGCCACAACACCTGGCTATTTTGAGAGATGGCTCAGGCTGGTCTCAAACCTGTGAGCTCAGATAATCCACCCGCCTCGGTCTCCCAAATTCTAGGATTACAGGCATGAGCCACCTCGCCCGGCCTTAACTTTCTTTCCTATGTGAACAGCAGTAGACATCCGGCATGCAGGCCCAAGAGCACAATATTAAAAATCCTTAAGTCATACATATTTTGAAATAATTGTGTTTACCACAAATATGATTCATTTAACAAGTAACTAGCACACAAAACACATAACTAAAAAGTACTAGACATCTAAAGTATTTAAAATAAGGCTGTTTTCTATCCATTTGAATGGTATGGAAATGTTGAATTATTATCACAAAGTTCCTCACCTCTTAAGAGCTGGTAAGGGTGAGGATGGGCTTTTATAACTCCTCAGGGCAGCAGTCAGGTGGAGACCTATCTTACACATTTCACCTTCAGAACTAAAGGAGAAAAAGGACACGCTATTCCTCCTAGGCAGAGAGCACACGGTAAAGATTATGAGAAAGTCAGACAAGAACAATAACAGCTTCGTTTACTGAGCATGTGGAGGGTCACAGGCACTGCACAAAGCACTTTTATGGCAAACTGTCACCACCCCACTGTGGCAGTATCTGAGGCCCAAAATGGTAGGGGAACGCCCACTCCACTGCCCAGATCCAAGAGTCCAGAGCATCACGTGTAGCCAGCAAACCATGTTCCAAAGCCAAGGTCCTTGAGCCCTTGCCTTCCAGGTGGGTGATTCCAGGTGAAATGGATGGGAAATCAACAAACCTTTCCATTACTGGCTATTCTTGGAGGCTTTTGCTCCCATCAACAGCATGCTCATCTATAATAAAACTGGACAGATGAAATAGGAAGCATCACAATTTCCTTCTCCCTGATTGTTCTATGGCAAATTGTGCTTCCATCGGTTACAAGAGAATTCCTCCCATCCCATAGGCCCTTCAAGTGCCTTGTGTTCCTCCACCAAGAGCTCAAATCTAATTCCCTGCTTCTTGAATCTGGCTTGGGATTTGCTTGGAACCGAAAGAATGTAGTAAATATCCCAGTGACGTCCAAGGCTGGGTCATAAAAGGAGATGCAGTTTGCATCTTTGTAGCTGGAATCTTGATCCCCAAGTAAGAAATCCGACCCTAACCCTCACCAGAGGCCATTATGCTGAGAGAAATCTCAGGCCACAGGTAGGCGTTCTAGCCAGCAGCCCAAAGTGACAGCCACCATCAACTGTCATGACCACAAGCGAGCCTTTGGAGGATCCCAGGTCTCAGCCTTTGCACCTCACCAGCTGAGGCCCTGGACAACACGGAGCAGAGACTGGCTGATGAGAACAAAGCTACTCTTAAGATGTTACAACAATGACATGGATGACAAACTCATTAATGAGCATTGTCACTTCTAAGAGTATTAGTGATTAATCAGCACTCAGTAAAACCTGTATTTCCCTGAAATCTTACAGCTCATACATGAGAGACCCTTGGTAAAAATAAGACTAAATGACCCAAAACTTGCAAAGTTCACAGCTTCATGGAAAAGCTGGATTCGAGAACTTAGTTGGTACCAGAGGGCACACAGAGATTTTCTAGCATCACACCAAGTCTAGGTCTGAGAACTGCATCTGCTAAGCCCTGTGTGAATTCTATAGTCAGCAGACAGTAGGCAAGAAATGGGCTATTACAGAGATTAGTCCTAGGCCAGGCGTGGTGGCTCATGCCTATAATCCTGACCTGAGGCAGGTAGGCTGCTTGAGCTCAGGAGAGTTCGAGACCAGCCTGAGCAAGGGTAAGTTTACTAAAAATAGAAAAACTATCGGGGCCTTGTGGAAAGTGCCTGTAGTCCCAGCTATTCAGGAGGCTGAAACAAGAGGATCACCCAAGCCCAAATGTTGGAGGTTGCTGTGAGTTATGATACCATGGCACTCCACCCACAGCAACAGAGTAAGACTGTGTCTCAAAAAATATATATAGACTCCTTGCCTGTGGCTCAAAGGGCTAAGGCGCCAGCCACGTACACCTGAGCTGGAGGGTTCAAATCCAGCCCGGGCCCGCCAAACAACAATGACGGCTGCAACCAAAAAATGGCCGGGCGTTGTGGCGGGCGCCTGTAGTCCCAGCTACTTGGGAGGTGGAGGCAAGAGACTCGCTTGAGCCCAGGAATTGGAGGTTGCTGTGAGTTGTGATGCCACGGCTCTATCCAGGGTGACAACTTGAGGCTCTGTCTCAAAAAATAAAACAAACAAACAAAAAAACCTAAATTTCTTTGATTTCAAAGTCTGTGATCCTAAGATTTTAGTGTTATCATATTTAATTATAGATTCATGTTTTGGGTACATCTTAGTTCAATTATTGAGTACTCAAGTTTATTTCCAGTTATATATATATATATATATATATATTTTTAGAGACAGAGCCTCAAGCTGTCCCCTTGGGTAGAGTGCCATCACATCACAGCTCACTGCAACCTCCAGCTCCTGGGCTCAGGCAATTCTCCTGCCTCAGCCTCCCGTGTAGCTGAGACTAAAGGTGCCTGCCACAACACCCGGCCATTTTTTGGTTGCAGCCGTCATTGTTGTTTGGTGGGCCCAGGCTGGATTCGAACCCGCCAGCTCAGGTGTACGTGGCTAGCACCTTAGCCCTTTGAGCCACAGGTGCCGAGCCCAAAATTCCCTTTCTATTGAATGTAAATCACTTTCAAATCATTGTAAAGTTGAAAAATCAGAAGTTAAATTACAATTAATTTGTCATTAATTATGATTTTGTAATTTTTTCTCTTTATTCATATCCTTCAGTTTTGAAAGGGACAATTATATAATTATTAATTATGACTAATAAGTCATTGTGAGTCAGGGACCACAATGTAGTTGGCTTCTTTGGTGGTTGGGGGGGGATTATTTTATAGGGGGTTTTTCTTTTGTTTTTTTTCTTTTCTTTTTCCTTTTTTTAAATGAGGGTCCTGCTCTGTCACCCAGGTTGGGGTTCAGTGGTAATGTAATAGCTCACTGCAGCTTCAACTCCTGGGATCATGTGGCTCCTCCCACCTCAGCCTCCCAGGTAGCTGGAACTCTGGGTGTGCACCACCATGCCCAGCTAATTCTTTATAATTTTTGTAGAGATAGGTCTTACTGTCTTGCTCAGACTGGCCTCAAGCAGTCAGCCCACCTCAGCATCCCAGAGTGCTGGGATTACAGGGTGAGCCACACACCAGGCCCTGTAGCAGGTTTTAAATATCTCTGAGAAATTTTAGTAAGTCATGACCTCGTCATTTGTTTCCCAAAAGTGTATATGCTTTGTGGCCAACCTGCCTATTGATGGTTGGTGTGAGGCTCCTGGGGGAATAGATGGGGTGGCAGAGGCACTGTGCTGGGGGCTCAGTTGTGTCTGCTCTGGGTACCTCCCTCTGACCATAAGACAACCCCTCAGGTCCTACGGCCTCGGCACACTTGAGGTTGAGGGGACAGAAGGGTGCCCACAAGACGTGTGTATGATGTAGAAGTGGCTGGCCGTGTCCTAAAGAAGTTTCCACCCTCTGCCGTGTAGATTTGGTTCCTGGCTATATCTGGAACCCTTAGTCCCCTGCCTTGAGAGAGCATTGCTGGCCTGTGGCCTGGATTTGGGTGATCTTGGGTGCTGAGGCCACCCTTCTTCTGTGAGGTTGAGGGCCCTTAGGGTGGCAAAGTTGTGGTCACAGTGTCACCTCTGATTCCCAGATCTCCATATGTGGTCTATTTAGCAGAGCCCCTGCGCTACAACACTCACACCCCAAATGTGTGTGTGGTGGCCACTGGCACAACTGGGTGCCGCCCAAGCCCAGCGGTCATTCTTGCCGCTGCTAATCAGGGACCAGCACAGGGCATTGTTCCAGGCCTGCAGTTGTCCCTTAGCCATTGGGACCCAGGCACGTGCCCGGGCAGGGCAGGGCAGGGGCCCACCCACCTACTTCTGGAACCTTCCACAGGAGGGGAGGCTGCTGCCTCAGTGCTGTGCCAGATCCTCTCAACTGTTTTGAGAGAGCCTCACGGAACCCAGGCCTCCTGCTGGAGTCTTGGCATGTCCCTCAGACAGCACCTGTGCACCCAGCCCACGAAGCAGAGCCGGTCCTTTTTCTGGTGGTGGTTTTAGCCAATGTGGCCTCTGTCAACTTCCACTGTTTTTGTGTCTCTTAAAGCAACAAAAGCGTTCAGCTGAGTCATGGAAAGCACAGGGCATCTCCTGGACTTATGTTTGCCCTTGTTAAATCTGGAGTCTTGTCTTGTGCAGTGAGAACAGAGGGATTCCTGGGCAGGAGGGGTTGATGTGTGTTCCATCTACACCCTGGAACCATGGTGTCTGGGGGCTTGTGAGTTACCACTGTGGGCCAGGTACCGCCTGGCAGAGATGGTCTCGGTGACAGGTACCTGCCTGCCTTGCAGCTGCATGTTTGAGCCTGAAGGAAACGCCTGCAGCCTGACCGACAGCACTGCCGAGGAGCATGTGTTGGCGCTGGTGGAGCACGCGGCTGACGAAGCTCGGGACCGGATCAATCGGTTCCTCCCAGGTGGCAAGGTAGTGTTCCAGGGGTTCCACTGGGTCCCACACTAGATGTGTGTCTCCTTACAGGTGTGGCTGGGGCACCCCAGCACAGCCACTGGGTCAGGAAATGCTCATTGGGACATCATGGGTCCAGGTCAGAAGCACATGCTCCTCATCAGGGTGGGTGCCTCCCTGGTGGGCCCCTGTAGGAATGGAGTACCCTATGGCTTCCTTGCGGTGTCTTGGTGGAGGCCCAGCCTACTGGCTTTTCCACTCCATCTTGCTCCTCTTCCCTTGGTGGTGAGTTTTTGCTTCTAAGTATTTGTGGGGTGCCTTCCTATTTGTTCAGGGCTCTGAATGCCCCCTAGTCACTCATGGGTTGGGCTTGGGGCCAGCAGGTCACAACCACTGTCCTATGGCTGTAGTGCACCACCTGTCTCAGGTGTAGCTGATGGAAGCCCGTCCAGTTGGCCACTCTGTCCATGAATTAAGGCTTCACTCTCCTGAGCGCCACCTCCTTTCTGTCAAAAGATGTTCTAGGCCAGACCAGGCACATCTGGTGGAGACAGAATACAAGTCACATGAGCAACTGTAGCTTTCTAGCAGCCACGTTAACAAAAGTGGAGATATGTGTGATACTGATCCTAACATTTATTTGACCTGATATATCTAGAATCTTATTACTGTCTCAACACATAACTTGTTAAAAACTGGTAGGCTGAGGCCGGTAGATTGCCTGAGCTCATAGGTTTGAGACCAACCTGAGCCAGTAGGAGACCCCCATCTCTAAAAATAGCTGGGCGTTATGGCAGGTTCCTGTAGTTCCAGCTACTTGAGAGGCTGAGGCGAGAGAATCACTTGAGCCCAAGAGTTTGAGGTTGCTGTGAGCTATGACGCCATGGCACTCCACTGAGTGAAAAAGTAAGACACTGTCTCAAAAAAAAAAAAAAAAAAAAAAAAAAGATAAAATGTTTTAAGGTTAGTTTTGCTTGTCCCTACTAGGAAGTTTATAGTCACCTACATGGCCTAGTTGTTGGTCTGTTATACAGCGCTGGTGCATTCCTGCTGTGCTCAGCCCAGGGTCGCCATTCCTCCAGAGAGCCTTGGGGCCCTTTGCTGGAGAACCTTGTTCAGGAACTGGGATCCAGTGTGAGTGGGCCTCTGAGCAGGCAGAGCTGGGAAGTGTGTGTGCATGTGGCTGACGGTAGGAGAGGATCTGTCAGCACTGTGCTCACGTGGGCTGGAACCGTGTTGTCACAGTGAGATCTCCAAGTTCACCCCACACCGTGGGGTCTGCTTGCTTTTCTCCCTTCAGTTTAGTGACTATGCCAGAAGACGCACAACCCCTGTCACCCTCCACGTGTTACCTGGTCGGTGCCCTGTGGAGGCTGCACTGCACCCTTCCCATCCCTGCTCAGCCTGTCTGGGTCCCACACTCCCAGGGCGCTGCTCCTGCACGGGCACTGGGGCCTGACCACCCCCGGCCTCCAGCAGGTGCCTCCTCTGCCCAGATCTTCCTGGTTGCGGTAGAAGTGGTAGATGCTGGGTGCTGGCTTTTTCAAGGGACACAAGTTTACCAGTGCTGCCTGGGCATCCTGATACTTGCTGAGTGGCTGACTTGCTCCACCTCGTGTTCAGACTTGGGAACAGTTTAAATGTTTGCTTCCTGGTGAAAGGTTGTTTAGGGACCACAAGGAGCCCAACAAGTCCTTCCATTGCATGTGGGTGCACTTAGTGGTCTGGTTAGTCTTAAATTGCAGGAGCAGTGCGAGAGGCCTCTGGGACATTTGTTCATGGCAGACCCCTTGCCTGGTAGCCTTTTTGGATTTCACCTCACTGAGCCCTGCTGGTGGCCTCCATTGCGTTCGTGCCTCAGTAGCCATGTCCTGTGAGGACTGCGTGCCATTGCTGAGGGATGGACTCTGAGGTGGTGCTCCCTTCTAGGTGGGCTACCTGAAGAGGAGTGGGGATGGCAGCCTGCTCTACAGCGTGGTCAACACAGCGGAGCCAGACGCCGACGGTGGGTGCTGTGCAGGGCAGGCTCCCTGTGCCCTGTGTGCCAGCCTGTGACCTCTCTTTGTGCTCAGGGATGTGAGGAGCTGTCTGTGTGTCTAGATACCCTGCTGTGGGCCAAGGGACAGCAGCCCACCTCCCATCCCTGCACTCTGCAGGACAAGGGCAGTTGACCCACAAGGCTTCTGGGGACAGCAACATTCCTGGAAAGTCCTGAGCTGAACTTTCTGACATTGTGAAGGGTTTATGACCCAGGTTCAGTCTTCATCACAAACCAGGGCGTGAAACAACTTCTCCTTGAAGCTCGAAAATGGTTTTAGAAGAAAAGGTCCTTTTGACAATTACATTAAGGAAGATGTTGAAGGCGGACACAGATACTGGGCCCACTCAACCTGATTTGGGTGTTTTCATGGGCCTGAGGAAGTGTTTTTACACATTCCCATCTCCTTGAGAATAGTTCAAGGAGAACTATCCTTTGAAGAAAGTGCTTCTCACTGAGATTTGAAGTACATGTCTGGGCGCACACAGGATGGGAAGCCCCTCGAATGTGGCCTGTAGATTTCCTACTTTCCCTCGGTTGTGTTCCCACGTGTGTGGGTCTGGTGAAAGTGCTTCTCCACCCAGCCCTAGATATCCAGGCTTATTTAATTTTCTCCAACATATACAGAATATCAACTCAGGCTGATTTCATTAATCTGTAGCTCATTTCCTGAAGAGAGTAGGTAAGTTGATCCATTTTTAGCATAGAGAACTGGCTTGAGGTCCCAGTTGGGACTGTGGACCCCTGCCTAGAGCCTGCGTAGTATGTGACTGCTGGACGTAGTGGGGCAGACGTGCAGTCATGCATAGGGCACAGCCTCCCTACCCCCTCCACCCATGATGCTGCGACATGTGGGGCGGGGTTCTGGAGGTATTGGGGGAGTACTTTGAAAATGTTAAAGTGTTGCTGGCGTGGTGACCAGCAATGTGAAGATTTTTATTAGGTTGACTTTGGATAAGTATGAAATCAAAACGCAGTTAGTTTTGAAAATGGTGGTTGGTTTTGAAAACTCACTTTTAGGTGAGCATTATAGAGTCCCTGCCCATGCCCCTTCCCTACCCCAGCATATCCACTGTGGTATGGAGAAAATGCTCATGGCTCACAGGCTTCCTGTGTCTGCTATTACAGAAGAGGAGACCCACCCGGTGGACCTGAGCTCGCTATCCAGCAAGCTGCTCCCAGGCTTCACTACACTGGGTTTCAAGGATGAAAGGAGAAACAAAGGTAAGTACATAGCCCCCACCCAGGTAGCCAGCTGGAATCAGAGGGTCGGTGGATTTGAGGGCACAGCACTGAGTCCTACTTTAAGGATTTCTTTGTGCATTTTTTATAGCCCTGCTAAAATGAAGATCAGTTAAAAGTGACAGGAATAAAAGTTATACTTAGTTGCTGTCTTTGTTTGAAAAATATCCAGTGAGCACCTTGGTTTGCATCCTCTGGTTTGGCCTTCATTGGGGTTTTGCCACCCTTAGTTGGGGGGGGGGGGTCACATGTGGTCCTGGGCCTTGGTTCTTGTCCCTTGTCAGGGCTCCTTCTTCCCGTCCTTGCCATTGAGTTTCTCTGGTGCCCCTGGCTCCAACTCTGCTGTGCCAAGGTGCTCTCTGGAGGGGCATTGTGGGTTCCCCAACAGCCAGCTGCATGGAAACCCACTCCTAACTGTCCTTATCACTGCCGCTCACACTGTGTTCTGCCAATAGGATAGCTCTCTGCTCCCGCCAGTTCTTAGCCGTGGCTCCAGGGTGGTGTTCTTGCTGGGATGTTCTGCTCTGGGTGCTAAAGCTCACCCTCCTCAGTATTGGTGCCTCCTGTGAGGTGCAGCCTCTGGTGAACAGTCGGTTCCCAAGTCCCCATCCCCGATTCTCACGATTTCTTTTGGAGGCATTGCTTGCCTCGTCCTCTGACCCAGGGTCCCTAGTTCTCAGCTGCAGCAGGTCTGCACATAGGGGACACTTGGCAGTGTCTGGAGGCATTCTGATTTTCACACATGAATGGGGGTGCAATGTCCAGTGGAAGAGGCCAGGGATACCACCGGCTCCCCACAGGACACAAGTGGAGGCCCTGGCTGTGCAGAAGTTGAGAAGCCCACATTCACATGGACTGTCAGGCTCACTTTTGTGTCCCTCCAGCAAGCACAGGCCCCTCACAACCGTGTCTGCTGGGCTTCGTGAGTTGGGCCCCAGGTAGCACAGAATCCTCCCTTGCAAAAAGTCAGACTGCTCCATGCGGCCAGGCCCACAGAGGTGAGACCAGGGCTGGTGATTTGAATCAGCTGGTCACACAGAAAGACAGGAAGCAAGGAGTGACCAGAGTGCCACTATGAGCCAGCGGGGTCACTCGGCCCACCAAGTGGCACCAGGGCCTACGCTCAGCACCGCTGGCAGGTCTGATGTGTCCCCCCCACCCCGCCTCTCTCCCCCAGTCACGTTTCTCTCCAGCGCCAGCACCGCACTTTCTATGCAGAACAACTCAGTGTTTGGCGACTTGAAGTCAGATGAGACGGAGCTGCTGTATTCGGCCTATGGTGATGAGACGGGTGTGCAGTGTGCGCTAAGGTACGTGCAGTATATGTGGCTGCACATGGGAGCCCTTGCCGGTAGTGCCAGCTGTGTCCCACTGAGAGTCCCAGCGCCCTGACTGTGAACATGCGAGGAGGGCTTCTGGCAGCGAGTTCAGATGGCAGCAAAAATGTCATGTTTTCTGCAATCCACTCTCCATGATCTCAAGGAGGCCCTGACCTGGGTGAGGCTTGTAGGACACCCCCACCTCCCTGTGTCCTCTCTGGGTCTGCCCTCGTCTTCTCCTGCAGGGACACTTAGTCAGAGTGGATCTGGGCCACTCTCAGGCCTCACTTTACCTTGATCACCTCTTTAGAGCCCAGCTCCAGGTGTAGACACACCATGAGGTGCTGAGTCGGGACTTCAGCTGGCCAGGGTGTGAGGGAGACACAGTTTGACCCAAAGAGGACTAAAGTAGAATATTGAAATCACAAATGGAGTCCTGCATTTCCATAGACCTTTTTGTGTATATATGCCAGTTTTCTGTGGCAAAATGAAAAGTGGGTCGCTCTTGTAGAATTTTAGTAATTTTTTATGGGTGAAGTAATTTTGCTAAGCCCCTTAGAAATGGAATCTTTATATATATTAGATCTTTGATTTATTTTTAAATGAAAGCAGAATATATTTACAAAATAAGAACTCAGAATTCTCATAGGAGAGTGAGGTATAATAACTGAGAAACTAAAGGGCTAGTTACCCTGCATCTCCACCAGGCAACCTCCACCCAGGCTGGGCCTGAAGGCCTCATTCCCCTTCCTGGCACCCTGTGAATGGCTTGTGGCTCTTCAGGGATGCAGTCACCTGTTCAAGTGGTGCCTCATCACCTGGCATCCTGAGTACCTGCCCCTAGAACACGTAGTCCCACGTGGCCGAACAGTCAAGACCTTAGTGATTGCACCTACCTCACAGCTGCAGGAAACCCACAAAAGCTTCACAGACCCTTGGTCCCTGGGCACTTGCCGTGCACACCAGGGCGGGCAGGGCTACAGCGGCCCCCACAGTCGCAGCTGTGGCTCCTTCCCAGGAAGGCATTTGTTCCTGTTACCTCCGCCCATCATCTCAGTCCAGCCCCTAGACAGCAGCCTCCATGTTTCTCTTTGTGAAGGTCTAAAGTCCAGGGAGCCCTTCTGGGACCCTTGCTTGATTCTAGGACTATGGATTTTTGTTCTCTACCTACTTTTAGAATTGTTTTGATTTTATTTGTTTTATTTTTTTAATGTGGTATATTCATATGGCACTAAATCAAGCTGATCGTGCAGGGGGTGCAATGGGAGTCTCACCCCAGCTGTCGGTCGGTCTGTGCACTGCTCATGGCAGGCGTGTGCACAGCATCACGCACCCCTCCATAGTCCACCTGCATTTTTAAAGCAAAACTTGTAGAGAGATACGAATAGCCTTCTTTTACGAAAGCTGACATAGGGGCGGCACCTGTGGCTCAGCGAGTAGGGCACTGGCCCCATATGCCGAAGGTGGTGGGTTCAAACCGAGCCTCGGCCGAACTGCAAATCTAAAAAATAGCCGGGTGTTGTGGCGGGCGCCTGTAGTCCCAGCTACTCGGGAGGCTGAGGCAAGAGAATTGCCTAAGCCCAGGAGTTGGAGGTTGCTGTGAGCTGTATGACGCCACAGCACTCTACCGAGGGTGATAAAGTGAGACTCTGTCTCTACCAAAAAAAAAAAAAAAAGCCGACATAGTACCCTTGCTTACTTTTCTTAAAAATTATTTTATCGTTATTATTTTTTCTAGACCTCTTTGTAGCTTTTTGGGGTCATGGACCTCTTTGATAATATAATGAAAACTGTTAGTTCTTACCCCCAAAATACCACATATGGAAGGTTCACAGAGGAGTGTCTGAGGAGGGTGGCACAGGCATCTGTGGTCAGCACTCCAGGCAGGTGCAAGATCTTGGTACCAGAGTACAGCCATGTGTCCAGCATGTCCCATTGTGTGGCCCCTGCAGCCTGCAGGAGTTTGTGAAGGACGCTGGGAGCTACAGCAAGAAGATGGTGGATGACCTCCTGGACCAGATCACAGGTGGAGACCACTCGAGGATGCTCTTCCAGCTGAAGCAGGTGGGCTGAGCCCTGGGCTGCACAGGGCAGGTGTGTGCCCTCCGCCACGCCTTCGGTAGCACTCTGTAGAAAGTGCCACTTGGACTGAGCTGTCAGGGAAGAACATGCTCTTTTAGGTACCCTGGTCTTCCTTCATTGGCTTTCCAATTCTGCGTTAAACAGTTAAGTGTCTGTTGGGGAGGCTTTTACACATGCTCACCGTTCTCGTGCCCCTCGTAATTCCCTGTATACTCAGATTCCTTTCATCTGCTGTCACTTGGAATTTTTTTTAGTACTTCTACAGATTTGCTGACAGTGACTCTCAATAATTTTAGTCTGAAATTATTTATTTTGCTTTCATTTTTAAAATTAATTTTCCTTGGATATAGAATTTTAGATTTTTTTTTCTCCCTGTACTACAAAAGATGTTTGACTTGCATTATTACAGAAGTCAAGTGTCTGTCTTCACTTTTATCTTGGTTTTCCATTTCTTTTTTGGTCAAATCTAGAGTTGGACAACTGCAGTCCACAGACTAGCTCTGACTTCTGCCTGCTTTTGCAGCCCCCACATCTAGGAATGCTTCAAGCTGCTCAAGGCTGTTAAGACAGGAGGGGCCAGGGAACAGTTCCCCTGGCAGTATGAGGCTCCCTGAGCACAGCCTCTGTGTGCCTCAGGGTGCCTTTCTTTGTGTTTGTTTTGCTTTAGGTTTGTTGTGTAGTCAGGTTGGTCGCCTGTGAGGAAGCCTTGCAGGGCCCTAGCTTAATGCATTAGGGCAGCAGAGTTCCCAGAAGCCGTGATTAAGCCGTTTTTATGTTTCATGTATGTAACGTCAGTACACTGTCCTTTCATATAAAATTATTTGGAAAAGCTGGTTTCTTGCCTATTTTACTTTGCAGAGGAGAAGTATTCCCATGAAACCTCCAGATGAAGTGAAGGTGAGTAAAAGTATCAGGATTCTTACAGGGACAGCTGCATTCAGCCTTTGAAGTGGGTGCTGCACACAGGCTCCAAGTAATTAAGGCAGATGGGTGTATTTCTCCCCACTGCTCTTTGAGTGGCTTGAAGCAAGAAGGTGAAGCCATGGGATGTTCTTCTGAGTCCAGACACAGGGATTTTCACAGCTGATTCCACCGGCCTGTCCTAATGGGCACCCTGCAAGGGGCGGAGGTCGGGGCACTGCCCAATAGCAGGTGCTGTCAGCACGTAGGGGTTGGGGCAAGGTTAGGGTACTATGTGCCCAGCTGCAGAGCTCATCTATTTGAAGGTGTGAGGTTTGGCCTGGGGTCCCTGGAAATTTTGAAAGACCCCTTAGCTTCTACCTGAAGACAGGAGCTGGGCTTCAGAGAGCTGACCAGAGAGCACCCTGGGGACACCCCGTCTGGGAGACTTCGGGCACCCTGGGGACACCCTCTCTGGGAGACTTGAGGACCTGCCACAGGTTGCTGAACGAAGCCCCTGAGGGTAGCCTTGGGCCCCTTGGGTCGTGTGTATCATCTGTGGCATAACATCACCATCACCCTGATTTCCTTACTGCCCTGTAGGTTCCCCAGAACATTAGCAAAGGATTGTTTGTTTCTGTTGTTGGTCCGAGTAGGTTTCCATGGAGAGCTCAGACTAGTGGCACCTCAGACTTGGTCTCCTCACTTAGGAGGGCAGATCCCAAGTCTCGAGATAGTTACAGTGATTTCAGCATCTGCCGTTGAGTAATGTTCTATCCTTATCTGGTCTACACTGTCTTCCCTTCCACAGGTTGGGGATACTCTAGGGGACGGCAGTGGCTCTGTTCTGGATTTCATGTCAGTGAAGCCGTATTCCGACGTGTCTCTGGACATCTCCATGCTCAGCTCTCTGGGTGAGTGTCCCGAGAGTCCCTGCCCTGGGACACTGTGATGTGGTCTGAGATGAGTGTCTGTCTCTGCCCCTCCCTTACCAGTCAGGGTTAGAGGAGACTCTTCTGTCTTAGGATTTGGTCTTTGTTCTGGTTCCTGGCCCATAGCTCCTAACACCTTGGACTGTCCAAAGGGAAGAATATCTTTTTGTTTGCCAGTGAGAGTGGGTGGGGACACCAGGAAGCCTGGCCTGGTAATAGCATCCACAGAAAGCTAAAGGACGGGGTGTCCTTACAGTAAACTGCTGGGTGAGCCAGAGAGGGCATCCTGGGAACCCCAGGTTACAGCCAGCAGTGGGCAGCATGGGCATGTGGCTGGCATCTGACGTGGGTGGTGGGGGAGGGAGGGTCTTAGACCCTTGATCTGTGGAGTTTGATTGCCCACAGGGCAGATATTCAGGACTGCCCCGGAGGACACACGGTGTGGTGGGGCTGCAGTGTCCTGCGGCAGGAGGAGCATCCCCCTTTTCTTTAGAGCCCCTTGGTGAGATCACCATTGAGCCACACAGGGTTACGGTCTGGCTGCAGGTCTCATCTTACAGAAGTCTGTTACTGGCAGGAGGGTTGCTACAGAAGGAGCGAATTTTTAACATGCCTGACACCTTGCTGGGAGAATGTCTCGATCTGTCTCCCTGGGCTGTGAGAAGAGAGGCTGTAGGCTGAGGGCTGGTCTGGTGTAACCAACAAGGGACTTCGCACCACGGCAGGTGGGGGCTGGCCAGTGGTCAGGAGTCCACCCAGGGGCTTTCAAAATTTCAGCTCCTTCACTTCCAGGAAATCCACTGTTTCTGGGAAACAACTCAAAAGGCCAAGTAGTTAGTTGTGGGATTATAAGAAATATATAGGGGTCATGGAACTTTGTTCAAGGAGCTAGTTACAAGGTTGTCAGGCCTGGCTATGGAGCACTGACCTCTGTCACTGGCCCCTGGCTGCCTGGCCAGTTAGGTGTGGATCGAGGCCTGCTGTCCTGGGGACCACCCTGTGTAGACCCCCCAGATGGCTCCAGCCTGGGTCCTCCTGTGCCTGCCTCTCAACGGAGGACCTGTGGGTGACGTGCTGCTTGTCTCTGCCAGCTCCACCCTCATTCCCATTCCCAGTAGGAGCTGCCCTCCTCTCCTGCTCAGTTGGCCCCTCCCCCATCAGCAGATGTCCAGGGGTTTTGTCGAGGGCTGGTCATGCCCAGCCCACACCAGAAGGAAAGTAGGTTTCTGTGTGAAGTACCTACTGTTTTGGCGACCTGGCCTGGCCTTCCTGAGGGCAGCAGCTGGGGGTTACCTTCATAGCATTTTCCATACACCACCTGTTTCTCTTGGTACTTCTAAGATTTTTTTTTCCTTACTGCTACTTTTCAGCAGTTTAGTTACAATGTGACTTGGTTTTCTTTTCTTTCCTTTTTTTCTTTTTTCTGTCCTTTCCTGTTTTTTTTTTTTTAAAAGACAGTTTCATTGTCACCTTTGGTAAAGTACTGTAGAATCACAGCTTGCAGCAACCTCAAACTCTTGGGCTCAAGCCATCCTCTTGCCTCAGCCTCCCTAGTAGCTGGGACTGCAGGCGCCCACCACAACACTGGCTAGTATTTAATTTTTAGTAGAGACAGGGTCTCACTCTTGCTCAAGCTGGTCTCTAACTCCTGAGCTCAAGCTATCCACCTGTCTCAGCTTCTCAGAGTGCTAGGATTATAGACATGAGCCACCACTCCTGGCCTTGATTTTCTTTGGAGCAGTTACTGTTTGGGGGTTTCCGTTTGCTTCTTTGAACTTAGGGGGATTTTTTGTTTTTGTTTTGTTTTGTTTTGTTGAGACATAGTCTCACTTTGTCACCCTCGATAGAGTGCTGTGGCGTCACAGCTCACAGCAACCTCCAGCTCCTGGGCTTAGGCGATTCTCTTGCCTCAGCCTCCCAAGTAGCTGGGACTACAGGCACCTGCCACAATGCCTGGCTCTTTTTTGTTGTTGTTGCAGGTTGTCATTGCTGTTTTACCTGGCCAGGGCCAGGTTCAAATCTACCACCCTCGGTATATGGGGCCGGCGCTCTACCTACTGAGCCACTGGTGCCACCCAAACTTAGGGTTTTTATACCTTTCATCAAATACGGAAAATTCGGGCTGCACTTTGCTCAGCACTCACCAGCTCACCCTCTTCCTTCCTGGGACTTGTGAGTCCATGTGTGGCCCCAGGGCCCCTTCCTCCTCCCCCTCCTTTTCACAGCCTTCACCCTTTCCATCTCTGGAAGCTCCGTTTGCTTTTCTAGTATTTTCTGTTTCTCACTCCAAATGGTCCGGTCTCTGCTTTTGGGCGCACATGGAGATGACTCTAGTCTGCTGTTTACTTCTTTGGGTTTTGGACCATGTTTTCTTGCTGCTTTGTGTGCCTGGTAGTAGTTTACCAGATGCCATTGGATGGTGGATTCAGTTACGTACTTTTTAATCTCGGTGACCTGAGTATGTTCAATGGCTTAAGAGTCCACTGTACCCTCTGCAGGCATCGTGAGGGTCACAGTGACCTGGGTGTAGGACGGAGGTGGGTCCCAGCTACAAGAGACGTGAGCTCTCGGTGCATCCAGCAGCCAGTCTGGAGCAGTCTGGGGACTGCCTTTTCCAGCTCCCACCTGGGCCCTGCCAGGTCGTCCCAGCACCAGCACACTTTGTCCACTGTCCACCTTCCTCATACTGAGCATAGAAGGCCAACACCACTCCTATCCTTGGTCGCGGCCAGAATTCTCCACAGTGTACATACGAGGTGGCTTAGAATTGTGTGGAGCTGGGTCTTTTGTGTGGCACTTTGCTGGCCTCCACATTCATGGCCCTGTCTGCCGTGTGCTCATCTACACTGTCAAGGCTGCTCCTCCATGGCTCCTTCCCTCTGATAGCCCGGGGGTGCCTGTGCCCCGCTGACATCAGGTCATCTTTGTGCACAGGGAAGGTGAAGAAAGAGCTGGACCATGACGACACCCACTTGTCCTTGGATGAGACGACCAAGCTCCTGCAAGACCTGCATGAGGCCCAGGCGGAGCGAGGTGGCTCCCGGCCGTCGTCCAACCTCAGCTCCCTGTCCAATGCCTCCGAAAGGGAGCAGCACCACCTGGGTAAGGTGGTCCACACCAACGTGCAGGGCTCACAGCAGGGCCGTGGCTCTTAGTCCTTGCTGTGTTCTCACACACCTGCCCGCCCCACCACCCCTCTGGTTCGATGCCAGAGCCACAGAGCTGACCTGGCCTCACCCTGAGCTAGATCTGGGCTTATTTACTTCTGGCTGACCGGTCTCCACAAATGTTCTGCCCGGTCTTCCATCCTTGAACTCTGTCAAGCGCCTCAGCCTGTGTGGCTCCCGTTTCTAGTGCTTCTCTTGGGGGAGCACATGTCCATAATTCAGGGGCTCCCATGTCTAAGGAGAAACAGCGCAGAGAGACCCCTGGCTGGGGTATCTCAGCCACACCTCATGGGCAACAGGTGTTTGCTGTGTGGCTCCTCAAATGTGCCAACAGCGGTATGCTTTGAGTTCTCATGTGTGAACATGGAACCATTCTTTCATCAGAGACTTAGCTGGAGCCACCTGAAGAAGCACACTATTTTCTTTCCTATTAACTAATGAGTCTGGAGTACCTATGTCCTGCAGTCTTGTCTGAGTCCTGGTTTTGCTGACCACAGGCCATGTGGACAGACGTCTTTGGTTTCACGAGCCCTGCCTTGCAGCTCATTGTGTATGCTGAACTTCCATGTTTTTTCTCAAAATTATAGGAAGCCCTTCTCGCCTCAGTGTTGGGGACCAGCCAGATGTGACCCACGATCCATATGAATTTCTTCAGTCTCCAGAGCCTGCAGTCTCGACAAAGAACTAGCCTTGTAGGTAGTTTTTAATTGTTTTGTTTCCCTTTTTAAGCTTTAATTTGCATGTGCAGAGTTTTTATGAGACAGAAAACTTTTATCTTATCCCCTTTGGCCCATAGGAAGCAGCCCAGGGAGGTGTGAGCCATCTGTACTGTCACATCAGCAGAGAGACGGTGTCACTGTGCACAGGCCCACGGATCCTGAATAGCGACAGTAATACACAGAGGATGTGTGATCAGACTGTGGAGCCCGGTGTGGTCTATTCTGAATATCCTGGTGTGGCTCACCTGTCTCCGCCCT
>CAUYRH010030451.1:0-24286 GCA_963574655.1 Perodicticus potto | reverse complement strand
TTGCCTATTACTGATTACACTAATCAGATTTATGTTTTCCAGAAAGGTCATCAAGCCACACACAATAAAGATGGTTCCAGTCCATGAACCCCTGTATCACTCTCCCTCCAGAGAAACCCTAACTGCCCCCTTCTATCATCGCCTGATTCAGCAGGAAGCAGTTAGATCGAGTCTTTGCCCCTTTTCCCTAACAGCAGTTGGGGTTTCTACTCGGAGAGGGAGAATTGATGCAGGACATCTGGCACCCTGGCCAGCTCAGCGGAGCCGGCGGACCTGCCGCCTCTTCCTTGGTGGTGTTGGTGCTGCGGCAGCCAGCTGAAGAGCCAGTGGGCTGGATGACAGGCAAGGAGGGGGACCTCCAACCCCCACCAGAGGCTCCAATAGCCAAAAAGGCTGGACAACTGCTGAGGAGACACCTGTGCCTTGGTGTCTCCTTCATTTACAATTAGGACTAAATATGGAACCCCCATTTCCTATGCCTAGGTCAATTTCTTGTGAATTTCCTAGGACTCAATTCCATGAATGGACTTTATCCATTCATTGATACACTCATTCACCTTGCCCCGGTGCAAAGGACTGTATTCATTCGTTTCCTGGCCAAGGAACCCATACACCTATATATACCCTGAGACTAAAGGCCTAAAGGAGGAGACGGGGAAAGACCAGGAGAGAAACGGAGAGGGCTTTTCTCTCCCCACTTGAATTCTCTCCCTCTACCAGGAGCTTTAGTGTTTTCTGTATTCTTTTCTGTAAATAAATTCTGTCTTACCACTGGGGGGTGGGGGGAGAAATAATGTAATGAAGAATAATAAAATACATGTATTAAAAAAAAATAAAAATAAATAAATAAATAAATAAGAAGCAGCAGCAGGAGACTTGGGCTGAATGTGCGATGTAGTCCCTTGGTACCGATAGTCAAGGAGTATGTTGGGAAATGTGTTTGGGTGAGGAGGCAGGGCAGAAGAACATAGCTGTCACTTGTAGTGGCGGAGAGATGAGAAATTTTCTGACCTTGAGTATTACTCAATGAAATAAGAAATGATCTCTGAAGTATGTAAGGAAATAGGTTTAAGAAACACCGAGGCCTTCTCTACAGAAGTATGAATTTAACACCCCTCCGAGGAAGAAATTCACAGCCAAGGGCAAAATAAAACAGCCGAATCTGAACAAAGTTTTAAGATAAAAAAAAACAAGAAAAGTGACTGTTGGAAAAGTCCAAGATCCCCAAGCAAGTAAATGCTATAGAATGGTAGCTGACCTCAGCTGCCTTGCTCGTGTCCAGAATAATCCAGAGCACTGCCTTTCCAGGACCATTTACACCTATAAGAAGTTTGGGGAAAGTGAGTCTTGGGCAGGCACAGTGGCTCACACCTGTAATCCCAGCATTGTGGGAGGTCGAGGCCAGTGCATTGCTTGAGATCTGGAGTTTGAGAGCAGACTGAGCAAAAGTGAGACCCCATCTCTACTAAAAATAGAAAAAGTAACTCAGCATTGTGGTTGGCACCAGTAGTCCCAGCTACTCAGGAGACTGAGGCAGAAGGATCATTTGAGCCCAAGAGTTTGAGGTTGCTGTGAGATGTGATGATGCCATGGCACTCTATCCAGGGTGACAAAGTAAGATGCTCTCTCAGAAAAAGAAAAAGAAAGAAAGAAAAGAAAGGAAAGAGAAAAAGGAAAAGTCGTTCTTTCCTGCATACATCTGTCTCACTGACTGTGGGTATTTCTTACTTCAAAAGACCTTTTTGCTTAAAGATCCCGAATCGACCACCAGTCATTTTTCTTACACTATAAATTCTAAATGCAAATGTCAACTAAGGAAGGTCTATGAACATTTTAAACACTAATTTTCCCCAAATCCATATGATGACTCTGATAGTGAAGAAATTCCATGCTAAAGACAGAATACTTACCAAAGCACCAATACTTCCTTTCAGAAAGAAATAAAGGGAAATAATAGTTCATGCTCACTTTTTCGTACTGTCATTGCACGTTAAAAGGTGAAAATCTAGGAATAAAATCAGTTATTAAAAGAATCCACAATGAGCCAAGTTTAATCCTTGTACAGTATTTTAGTAGCTTGTCTAGCTATTAACACAAGAACCCGAATATTAGAATGGAATTGTGGTACGTCTTTAGCTCTTTAGAATCCTATTCTGGGTGGGGCTGGGAATATATTTTAATAAGCTTCAGGGACCTGATCATCTATTATCTTAAAACCTACCCAGGTGATTCTGATATACGCTCTAGGCTGAGAACTGTTATGGTTGAAAATCACTGGACTGGCTGATCAGAGCCTGATTTTCTGCTGAATGTCCTTTCCTTGATCCCTCTGCCCTAGTCCTATGAAAATCCTGGTCACTGGTTAGCTCAGTGTTGAGAAAAGAAAATCAAACATGGAGAGAGAATTATAATAAACACTGTGATGGTTATTTTGATATTTATTTTAATAAGTAAACTGTAAAATATTCTGAATGATGAATTAGTGGAAATGTAAGCATTCAATGGATATGTGATATTAAAAAAATGTTAGGTTTTTTGGGGGTTTGATAATGGTATTATAGTTATGCTTTGGGGGAAAATAATCTTTATCTTTTAGAGGGATACACTGAATAATTTATAGATAAAATGATGTGAGGTCTGTGATTTGCTATAAAATAATCCAGAGGAGGAGGGGAAGGTATAAATAAAATATTAGCCATATGTTGACAACTGATCGTTCTTGAAGCTGAGAAAAGGATTCCCAGAGACTCATAATACTATTCTCTCTTCTTTGCGTATGTTTGAAATTTCCATGATAGGTTTAAAGAAACAAAAAAGCTGACACACTAGATGTAAGCATTAACGTATACGCACCTTAAAATCTACTAAAATCACCATGAAGGGATTTTTAAAGCACAACAAAGAAGAACAGGATTGGGAGAGAAGACGACAGCCAGGAAAGTGTGGAAGCTGGAAGGTAGATGGATTCACTCAAAAGAACTTGAGAGACCTGAGTCTCCAGCTGAAGTGGGAAAAGCCGAGAAAGTGACATGATTTACACAACAAAATTCTCCACAGGGTTTGGGAATAGGTGGCATTAGGTACCTCTGGACGTGAGTTTGAAAGTGGAATGGAACACCCAGGAATAGTTGCAAGTCAATTTAAGAAAGTGTGTATACTTTACTTCATTCTGTAGGGCCAGGCAACTACCCCTTCCCTGCTCCAGCAGAAGACCTTTCCTTATTTTCTGGAACATGCCACAGGGATAAAGAGTATAAGCTGTGCTCGCTTCAGCAACACATATACTACAATTGGAACGATACAGAGATTAGCATGGCCCCTGCACAAGGATGCACGCAAATTTGTGAAGTGTTCCACATTTTAAATAAAAGACTATGCTGTCTTTTTGTGCCAGTACAAAGAGAGACATAGATACTTGGAATTATATAGAAAACCTGGAAATGAAACCAACAGCTTATAGCTGTCTAATCTTCTAAACCAAACAAGAGTGTTCCCTGGGCGAAAGACTCCCTATTCAATAAATGGTGTTGACACTTTTAGTTTTTAAGTATGGCCAAATCTCTTGGGGCTTCAAGTAGAGACCTCAGACTTCACAGGTGTCACCATACGCCAATATAAGGCTCAAATCCTGGGTAATGAAATAACTGTAAGCTGGGCTCATACACAAAGACTTTGATCTCTGAATCATAGCCCATGGGCAGAAATTTCTTGGGGTTGATTGCTGTGATTGTTAATGTCTTTCTCCTTTTACGTTTTTCTGGAATCTTTACGGTTAGTGTGGCAATGTCATATACACAGAAGGCAGGGAAAACACCAACCGAGGAGTATCTGAATCTTGAGAAGCAGTCTGACTGAGACGTCTTCTTCTCCCAGAGTGAGAGGATCTGGGGACCATCACAAGATGACCTCTGCAGGGTAAGACCCACTTTAATTTAGACTTCAGAGGTCCCTGTCTTGCACATATTTGTGCAACATATTTAGCATCATCGAACAAAGCATAGACAACCTCAGCTGATGAATTTAGTTTAGAGTTGGGATTCTCAAATTTTGGTATTCATCAGAATCACTTCAGCACTTGTGAAAACTCTCAGCTTAGGTTTACCTGGATGGTGTTGGAACCCATTCTTCTTAGTAAAGTATCTCAAGAATGGGGGGGAGTATCTAGTGTGCTCAAAACTATTATGAATCTACTGTATAAACACTCACACACTCATACGAATGACGAAACACACATACAGCCTAGGAAGGGGTAAGTGGTCAGGAGAGAAAAGGGAGGGCGATTGGTAGGAGGAGGAGAGCATTTGGTGACATCTCGCCTAACGGGCACAATGCAAGGGTATATTTCAAAATAACCAAGAATAAATTATAAATGTCTTGCCACAAAAAATAAGTAAGTGAGGAGATGACTATGTCAGTCAGTTTGATTTAAGCATTCCACATTATACCTCATAAATGTATACAGTTATGATTTTAATTCAAAATTAATTTTAAAAAATAGAAAATAAACAACTCTGGGCCTTAATTCTTCCTTTCTTTCTTTGGGATGCCAAGCCATGTCTTGCTCCTCGTCTCCCCCCATCTTTCCCTCCCCCACTCCCTGCTCTCTGCTATCTTCTCTCTCTCATCTCTTCCCCCCACTCTCTTCCCTTCTCTAATATAAAATCGACTTATACTTTTATATTCCCAGCCTAGAGCAATTCTTTCCTCATCCCGGAGTAGTACCTATTGAGCAACTAAGCATTTTCCAAACCTATCATTTGGTGGCCCACCCAGCGACTCCAGAAAATCACTTCTAAAATAAAATTAAAACAAAAAAAGAAACTCTGGGCATAACCAAGAGTTTCCAATTCAGCCTGTCTGGGGCAGGGCCTATTAGCTGCCATTCCTGCTCAGTGGTCTGGGGTGGGGTGATAATTTGCATCCCTAATAAGTTGCCAGGTGATGCTGAAACTGCCCATCCAAGGACCACATTTTGAGGGCCAGGGAGGTTAAATCAAGGGACTTTGACTAGTTATCAGTGATTCTTTAGAACAAGGGTGGGGGGTGTTAATTCTCAAAACTACCATTGGAATGTGAATCTCAATAGGGCTCAAGTACCAGGATAATGAAGAATAAATATAGACAAGGATATTAAAGACAATAATAATGGTAGTGATGACAACTGACATTGTCATTATAAACTAGGCATTCTTCACTAATCCTCACAGCAAGCCACTTAGGCATACAGATTAAAGGAAGTGAAGCTCAAATCTTCCTGAGCACAAAATCCATACGTTTTTCTACTTCACACGACTGGTAAGAAATAACAAGATTAAACCCAGTGCCCTGTCTTTTAAAGATTTTAAAACATAACAACAAAGGGTTATATTATTGGTTTACTCCAACAGAACAAAAAGTGACAACAGTGATACTTAATATTGACTGTCAATAGGCTAAAACAGTTCAGTGTACCTAAATATAATTAGCCGCATTTTCTTCTCCTCTTCTAATACTTTTAGTTATTATTCCTCTAAAACTGCAAGTTTAAAAGTCCATCCAGGTAGGTCATGCTAAAGACCAAATAATGTTTGTTATATTAGTAAAAAGTTCAGTCCCAGGGTCCATAGCGGGATTAACATTGTTGGTGGAGATCTGTGCCCTGCAGTCCCCAACCCTATCTGAGTCACTTACAAAAACCACGGGAGGGTGGGGGATGGCTGTGCTCTCACTTAATGGGCACAATTGTGTCCCGTCCCCAAGAGGGTGTATGGCACCCCTCTTGGGGACGGGACACAATTATAAGAGGGGCTTTACTTAACAAATGCAAACAATGTAACCTAAATCATTATACCCTCGATTAACCTGAAACAATAAATTTTAAAAATTTTTTTTAAAAAAAGTCATGTGTCTCTATTGGGAGCAGCATCCAAATGTTTGGGTAGTAAAGTCAGCTCTAACCAAAGCCATACGCTATTTCTTTCCTCCCATTTATGCTCATGAGCAAGAGCAATCAGAGTTTCTGAATCCAAGCCAGATTATGGTTGACTAAAGACAGCTGTTGTTCTCAGAATACTAATCAGTAGAGACAGACACAGGGTCAGTGCGGGGTTGGAGGAGGCAGTCAGACACATTCAGAAGAAAATGCCTTGGCACAGTCACTCATGACACGAGTGTCACACGGCAGGAAAGAACATGAAGATAGTACAAAAGCCCTACGGAACAGAGCTCCTGTTTGATTGGAATTCCCTTTTTAACCTCAGTCAACTTTTTTGGTAACCCTTAAGAAGTGGCCAGCACTGTAATGAAATAATATCTTTTGGTAGATGAATGAAAACAAGATTAAAAAAAAATACTCCTCAGGATAAAGTACTCAACTATAGGGGGGTAATCACCGCCAACTAGGGCAACTTCAAGTTGTAATTAAGAGTAGCTCTCCATGCCGTGGGCTAAGAGACATTTGGTGGCTGTCCTGGAATCCAAGCAAGTCATCAGTAAGACACTTTAATTAGCACTCAAACTCCACACTCCGTGATGGTATTGTCGGCTCCAAAGAAGAGGGCCAGAGGCCAGATTTTGAAGCTTGCTCTTTTTACAAATTTAAAAATCACACTACTGTTGCTCAAAAAAAGGTGATGATATTCCCTTTTCTCTTTGGGTACCATGCCAAATAAAGGCTTTCACATTTATATAGTTATTGATCCAACTGATTTATGAATAAAAGGAGATAGAGGCAAAGGATTAGATGGGTTTTCCTCCTGCTGCTCAGGATGAGATTGGAAAATGCTTTGATGTCTGAGTCAAAACAACTCAAGTCTGCCCTCTAGAGCCAATCTCTTCGCACACAGAAAAACCCACCAGCTCCCTCTGAGTTTGTCACACTGGAGCTCTAGGCAGAAAACCAAGAACTGCTGGCTATGTCACCTGTAGGCGGACAAATCAAGGACGATGAGACATTTTTTTGTTGGAGCTGAGTCCCCTTTCCTAGGAAAATTTGCAGACTCAACATTGAAAGTACACCTTTTACCTGCTGAGAAACATTGTACAGGGCTGGGAGTCAGGACATCTACATTCTAGGGGCGGCTCTGCCATCATGTCTTGTGCACTCATGAATACCCACCTTACGTTGAGAGGGATTTAAGGCAGAAGCCAATAAGTCCCTAAATGAGTGTCTTGGGCCATGATTTTCAGTCCTCTGGGCCTCGGGTTTCTTTGATCTATGTGACCCTGTGAGATATACTCTAAGGGCATTTCTGACATTAAATCTCTATGATCCATCATCAGCATACCAACGTGACTTGCGTGTGCTCAGCAGTTTGGCATATAATGCTCACACGTGTCATCCTTCTCACTGGATGCTACCCTAGGAGGCAGATAGGACAGGCAAGATGGGAGATAAGCCAAAAAAGGTCAATAATGAGGTATTATGATTTGGCAGAGTTATAATCCAGGTTATCTTGTGTTTTCCACTATGACCCTGAAAGATGTAGAAAGTAGAATAAGCTATAGGTGGTTCTGTAAGAAGTAATCTTCCTCTTACCACTTACTAAGTCTCAGTCTCAGCCTCGGTGTCCTCAACAGCTTAATAAGAATGCTGGACCAGAAGACCTCAGTGGCCCTTCCAGTATTATCACTGCATGAATCTATGAAACATAGAACAAGTGATTCAACATCAAGCCAGCTTCGGATCTGCTCTTCACCTTAATAACCAACCTACCTAGAACATCGCCCTTTAATTCCTGCAAATCTTGGGACCATTCTTTGCTCTGTCTAGAATAACTGATATGGTATCTCCCATGAGCCCTTCATCAAGTATGTGACTCATCCTTGTAGCTGCAACCTCCTGACACTAACTTGGACCCTCTAGGGAAGGCTTCCTACTGTTACTCACCCTCCCCAGATCCTTCTGCGTGCCCATGCTATACTCCTCATGTGCCTGCCCCTTCCCTCTTGAGCACCAGGATACCATTTAAACCCAGTGTCTTCCTTTCTTACATAGCCTGTAAGTTTGGCAGAGTTGGTGCAGGTCAATTCTGCTATAAATTTAGCAAATCTGAAACTTACCCAGCAAGTCCCGACGTGAGCTGCCTGGCAAAACCCAAGTATCAAATGGAAGAATTAACATAAAAGAACACATCTATCTTATGACTAGAATGCCCAAGACTACAAGTTGCTCCAGAAAACTGAAGCCTCATCTACAATTTCTCCATTTTTCTAACAAAAGAGTTTGATCAAGCACTCAGAGGAGAGAGAACTAGGTAAGAGAACACAGGGAAACTAAGCATAATTCCCTTTCTCTGTCACAGTACAGTCCCTGGGGCCTGGAACTCTGGCCCCACTCACGCCTCCTGACCCCAGGGAGCTTTCTGATAGTGAAAGAAACAAGAAAAATACTGAGATTCTGAATTAACTGAAATTTCTTTGACAGCATTTTAGATTTTAGTCCTTAGAAAAAGTCCCAGATTTACCAATAAACAGACCTATTCTTAGATTCCCACCACATTTCTATACACCCCACATGCACACGCAATGATAGCTTTTAATCACCCCAAAATACAGATCACTGCCATGTGCCGTGTGCAGACACACCCATATGCAGCCACATCTTGCTAGAGGCCTGGCAAGAAGCCTAGGAATTGCAGGAATGTCAGAATCTAACTTGTTCTGGCCAAGAACAACTAACTCACCTCCAGAAACTCAGGGACCCTTGAAACATTTCCCAGCTGAGACCTTAAATTGATACCAATCTTCAGGGCTCAATTACAACCTGAGAATAAAACCTTACACTATTTTTCCCCCAGCCCAACTCTGCTTGTATTCTGAGTGCCCAGTCATAGCTACAGCTATCCTTTCTTTTTCTACATCCGTAACAATTGCCTCTTCTCAGCAAACAAATTACAATTTTCATAAGCTAGGGAGGCTTGGAACTGGGTTCCCTCAAATCACCACCGCATACATTTTCCACATTACTGGCATATTTCTGAAACCCAGCTCCAATTTGCTACTTTCTGCCTCAAAAACTATCAGAATCCTACTCAGCCACCTCTGCCTGGCGTTTGAGACTCTGTGATCTTCCCTAAACCAATCTCATCTCCCACAAAATGCCTGCTGCTTTCCAAACTCTGATCCCTGGTCATCACAGTCCCCTGAGCATAAGCTGTCCTTTCCCCAGCTCTACTTGTAAAAGCCTCACCTGATTTGCGAAGTATTGGTTCAGATGCTTTCTGCCCGTGGAAACCTTCCATAGCCGCCTGCCATAATTGTTTACACCTCTTAGTTTATGCAGAATTAATACTTTTGTCTTTTGTCTACCCGAAGTACTTCATTTATACCATTTCTAAATCTCTTATCACCTACTACCCACGTTGTAATTATTTGCAAATCTGCCACATCCTTTTCCACTGGTGATGCAAATGCTAATGTTCGCATTTTCCATGGAGTCTAGACCCATGCCTTACATATAGTCCATGTCAATAAACATTTGCGGAGTTAGACTATTCTCTTTGGATGCCCATTATTTCTGCAAGATGAGCTTTATTTGTCCACATATTTATACTGTGTTCTTACAGAAATGGACAACATTTTTCAAAAATAGAGAGGAATTAGGTGTTCTGTTCTTTCTACTAGATCTTGATGAGAATTCATTGTCATGAATGGTTCAAGGAAAGCATCTTTGTGAGGAGTTCAGGGATAGAGATGGGGAGGGTCCGCTAGAAGGAGAGATTGTATTGAGAAGAAGAGAGCTGAGTGCATGGTCTGACTAAGCGCCAGCTTGCTGCTTACTGTTTCTAGAAGCTTTTTATTAACTTTACATATAATTGGAATGTGGGAAGGGTCGACAGGGGTGAAGGTAATCCTTCTCTTCTGCAGAGTGACTGATCTTCACACCAGGGGATTATCTCTAGTGCTGAGGTAGGAAAATTTTTGTTCTGAGGTTTCCTGAGCACACTGGCCTTGAAGCATCCTAGGAGTTTGGGGAGGGGGTGGCTGTGATTCCGCAGTTTGGTTTCTGGCATGCTTTATCTCTCTAGCTGTGTCTTAAAATGGCTGTACTCTTTCCAGGGTCACAAGAATTTCCTACCCACAACTTCCCCCAAATCGTACTAGTTTTCTGGTCTATCCTCCAATACAGTACAGAAATTTCTTTTCAATATCCCTTAACATCCTCAGTGATAGGAAACTCACTACTCATATCCACGCTAGAAAATGAAACTGTAAATGACCTAAATGATACTCCTTTATCAGAGGCAAAGGGTAAAAGCGGCTCTTCTCTGAACAGTTAGCTTGAGAATAATTTATGGAAGTTAATTAAACCCTAGCCTGATATTTTCAATTTTTAAAGGGGCAACCAATTATTTACTTATTCATTTCCCTTGATGTGCTCAGGAGCACTTCTAAGCACATTGTCAAATGTCAAGCAGAGGTGAGTGGCAGCCTGGAATTAAAGCAGCCACTCTATGTTGAGGGCTCAGCTTCTCTTGTCTACTGGGCTCTATGACTTAGAAATGAAATTCTTACGTTCTAACACTCTACATTATTTTTTCAGATTTCATTTCAATAACTTTATTGACATGTCAACGTAGATGAAATTGTCAAATTGAGACCCTCTTTCCACCCCTATGGCCATGGCAGACGTTACTAATTAATCACAACCCTCTTTCCTGATGAGCTCAGAGGTCAACATTCACCAAGACTGTGGTCCTGTCAGTCAGCTGAGGCAGTCCTTGAGTTATAAACATCTGACTGACATACAACTCTCACTTATAACAGAGGCTGTTATAGTAAGTCCTTGAGTTTCAAATATCCAACTGACACATGACTCACACTTATGAAAGGCAGCTATTACAAGTAACAGGTAAATTTCCCCGTTCAAACTTACATACAAATTCAATTTGAGAACAAACCTATAGGACCCATCTCATTTGTCATGCTGGGACTGTCTGTACCAACCACCCAGAGTTGGAACAAGAGAGTTGAAAGCTATTTGCTATCTCAGAGTCTAGCAAAAAGTTACACTAGGTCACTGAAAAGAATCAGAATGCTAGAGGTGGTCAGATCTATGGTTCATTAAGCTCAATATCCTATTACAGAGGCAACTACAAAGGAAGGGCTGAGGGAGGGATTGTGTCCTCTTTGACATCAATCTTAAAAGCTGTCTCCCTTTGGTACTTCTAATGGATCTGCAGTTCATAAAATTTACCCAAGACCATGTTCAATTCTACTTTACAAATGAGCAATACCTAAGTCAGCAGATATCTTCAGGCACGTGAAGGGGCTGGCTCTTGGCAACTGACTGGTAGACATTTCTCTGAGATTTCTTAATGCTCTGAGTGTTCCAAATTTGAGTTGAATGGTGTTTTCACCTTTTTTTATTTGCTTTCAATTTTAATTGTAAAGCCCTCCTTTCTGGATTCACAATTTCCTGTGTACAACAACCTATGGGAACATCATTCATAGTTAGCAAACAAGTATTGAGTAGCTATGGCGAGTGATATATGTTATGATATGTTTCAAGTACGATCCCCCATACACCACACAGGAGGGAGGCATCTGTGTCAGACAGCTACATGACTCCCTGTCTCAGTCACTCTGCTCTTTACTAATCTGCCACTTTCCAGTGAGGCCTTCTGTCTGTAAAAAGAAAGTCAAAACTCTCTCCCACCAATTTCTTATGCAAAAGAGAAGGGAAAAGCCTCAGGTACCACAGAACTGACCCCACAGACCGTTTATTAAGGAAATTCCTTGCTGAGCTCCCATAAGAAAGGACATGCAAATTTTCTGGCACCTAAAAATGAAGTCTATTTGGTTTGATTCCACACCAATAATGAATTAAAAGTTTATCTTCACTGGTGACAAAACAGAAGACACATAGGATGAGCCCTCCTTCCACCTACCCAGGAGCATCTAGAAAACTGACGCTTCCGTCACTCCCTTTTCTCTTCTAACATTAGTCTTATTTTGTGTAAAATGTAGATTTCCTGGGTGTCAGAAGAATATAAGCATTTCACCTCTCCAATGCCCCCCGCCACACTGCTTCTTTCCTTTTTCTCTGTATGCTTACTTTAAATGCTGAAGCTTCCAACTTCTTCCATGCAAAAAGCCACTGGTCTGCTTGTGCTTTTTTTATTTCGCCCCCAGGTGTGTCCTCAATTTGGCTTCATAAACCTCCACTGGCTGGGAATTTTGCCTAAGTCACATATTTGGGTTGACATGTCTTAGTCTATTCCTACTGCTATAAAAAAAATACCTTAGACTGGTAATGTCTAAACAGTAGAAATGTATTTCTCACATATCTGGGGGCTGGGAAGTCCAAGATCAAGGCAGCAGCAGATTCAGTGTTCGGTGGAGGCTCGCTCTCTGCTTTGTACCATGGTGCTGGATTACCTCGTGGTACAAGGCAAAAGGGGGAAAGTGACAAACACTGTGTCTTCACATGGCAGGAGAGATGGAAGGGGAAGCGCCCAGCTAGTTCCCTTCAGCCCTTTTATAAGAACCTTAGGCCCATTCTCCAGGGCAGAGCCCTTACAACCTAATCACCTCCCAAAGTTCCCAGCCTCTAGTGCCATCGCCTTGGTCATTAGGTTTCAGCATGTGAATTCTGGAGGGCCACAATGTCAAGCCACAGCACTTTCTGAGACGCCAGGTCTAAAAGCACCAACCTACCCCTAAGAATCCCTTTCCCTTCCTGCTTAATTTTCCTCCTTACACTTACCGTCATCTCTATCCATCACTAGGCTATAAGTGGTCGGGGATTTTCGTCCTGTTTTGTTCATTGCTATATTCCCAGCATCTTAAAAAATGCCCAACACGCAGTAGGCATTTAGCATATTTGTGCAATAAATGAATCCCTAACCTCTCTGTGGTAGGTGACATCATTACCATTCTACCAATAAGGAATCATAAGTTCAGAGAAATCAAGGTAATTTGCTAAAGGTTATAAACAACCCCTGTCCCATGAAAAGGAAAAAAAATTACCTTAATAGAAATCTGTATTAATTTGGAAGTAAGTATAATTAGTAGGCCTCAGATACATTGTACCTTTCCCATACCTAACAAGCATGATGCTTAGAAGTGTTTCTGAGCTTCTGAGAAATGTTTTGTGACTGGGCCAGGTTCCATCAAGAGCCCATTTTTAACAGTATACCTTAAAAAGACAACAGCAAATACATTTACCATACAGGTAAAAATCATGTTAATTTCATTTGATTCCACTACAACAATGACTTGCATTTGTAAAACTCTTAGCAGGGTCTCAGTGTGCTTTCACACAGATTTAATTTAACTTCACCTTTGTGAGGCACTATTATCTCCATGTTACAATACAGAAAACAAAAAAATCAAAGCAGCCACGTGATTTACTTGCGATCACACCTCAAATGGCAGAGATCCTTGAAGCTGGAATTTGTAAAATAAAACAGGCCTGAACTCAAATCAGACAATACTAGATTCAAATTCATTCTCTTACTTCTGCTAGCTGTGTGACTGGGGGAGGTTAAGTAACTTCTCTGAGTCTCTCTTTTTTTTTTTTTAATCTACAAAATGGAGACCCTATCTTCCTGGCTGTTATGGGGTATAAATGCCCTGATGTATGTAACAGAGTAGGCCATTGACAGGGACGTAATAGGAACGCCCAGTAGTACCTGTCTTTCCTGCCCTGACCTGGGCCTGGCTTTTCTCCCTGACTCCTAGCCCAATATTCTTCCAACCAGAACAGCTATATGGCTCAGGATAGAGACACATTTTTTTATGGACTCATTTTAAAGGCTAGTACACATTTCGGTGAATTTATCAGTAACTCAGAGAATTCAAGGCCCCGTAGGGTATTTCATAGCCTAAATGCCAGATGTACTTAGAGGAGGCCAAAGCATGTATGATTAGAGTTGGGAGCTGCTACTGACTTTCTCAAATAAAATCTAACATACTGTGGTTTAGTTGAAGGCCTCCTGTGAGAAGTATTTTTCACTATAAAAATGCAATTCTTGAGTAGCAGGTTATGGTAGTCTTATGGGCTCCAAAAGAACTGTCAGTTTTATAGTTCATTGAGTAGCTTCATTTTGATATTAATTGGCGTTTTATCATATTTTCCCTGTGTTTATCTGTGCAGTATGCTCCTCAATAAAACACTCCTAACAGCATGGATTTGGTACTACAGCATGGGCAACAATGTTCAGTTAAAAGCACAGAGTTTGTTACAAGCACATAGCATTATTGGTTGGCAAAAACTGAGGCCATTTTGAAAAGCTAAAAGGATTCTCATAATGGTTTCTAAGATCCAATTCCATGGCTGAATTCTAGGGAATATCTTTTATGTCTGTGGTACAGTGGAGATATGTGTGCCTATCAATATATACAGCCTAACATATAGCATACACGTCACATCCATCAACATTGTTTAAAGGAACTTTGCTGTGTTTGGTAACCTAGTGGTTAAGAGTCATAACAGCAAACCATATTTTCATACTTTCTGATTAGCTTAATAAATCATTCTTAATGCAGCAGCAAATTTGACCCCAAAGGCAGCAATTATTTGAGAAAGGAAGCATAAGCCATCAACCACCATGTGTTTAAACCTTATCTTTTGCTTGTGAACGCTGCCAAGGCTGATCAGACTTTGTGGTTGGAGTGACTTTTGGCCAGTTTGCCCAGGTCAGGTAAGCCCGATCTCCCCCTGTGTAACTTGTTAGCTTCATCTTAGGCCCACAGCCTGCCCCGTGTACCTGAGCACAAGCATTTCCTGCCTTGACTTTTCCCACATTGTGATATTTGAGCAGTTTGTTTAGCTTTAAGACCCTCCCTGGCAATGTTCAGCACTCCTCCCTTCTCCTTTCCAGAGTCACCTATGCAGAGTCTCTGTTTATTAAAGCTTTACTCACCCCTCCCTTCCCAGGGATGTTTCCGGCTTAAGCTTTGAATGTCCACTTATGGCAATAGTCCCTCCTAATAAAGTCTTTCCTTGCTCCCTTGGTTTGAAGCTTTTTGTCCCCCCAAAATCCAAGTTGGAACCTAATCCCCAATATAATATAATAGTAGTAAGAAGTGGAGACTCTAGGAGGCGATTAGGTCATTAGGGGTCCACACTTGTGAAGGGTTTTGATGACTTGATAAGAGAGCTTAAAGGATTCTGTTAGTCCCTTCTTGCCTTTCTGCTATGTAAAGACACAGCAACAAGGCGCCACCTCTGAAACAGAGAGCTCTCACCAGACACTGAATCTATTAGAGCCTTGACCTTAAACTTCCTGGCTTCTATAAAACTATAGAACTACAAAAACTAAATGCCTGTTATTTGTAAATTGTCCAGTCTATGGTTTTTGTTATAGCATCAGGAAGAGACTAAGATATTTATCAACATCCAGACTTAGATTCTTTTTCCTTTGACAGCAATAATACTTGACAGGTGTCTCCTCCTCTCCTTCTAACTCTCAGATTAATAGGTTACCAAACTAGGAGCACAAAAGCAAAGTGGAAAACCCACCATTATTGTTATTGTGTTGATATCCCTGATTCATGCCTAGGCTCTGAGCTGCAAGCAGAAGTCATATTTGACTTTGTTCATCATTTTACCTCAGCTCCTAGGACAATGTCAAGCACAGAGTAAATGTCTTAGTTTATGCCTGTTGAATAAATTAGCAAATTTCTTTCAAGCAGAAAAGAAATAATACATATTCATTGTTTGTCATGTACCAGGCGTTATTCTCGGTGCTTAAAATACATCGTGCACTAAGCAAGAAAAAACTCCTGCCCTGGGGGAGCTTATACCATCAGATAACAAAGACAATAAATTTAAAAATTATATAGTACATTTAATAGGTGCTATACTGGGGGCTTGGAAGCAAACAGGAAAAGAAGGTTCAGGAATTGGGGGAGAAAAAATGACAATTTCGAACCATAAGGATGTGAAGAAGTTATCTGTCCAAAAATATGTAGAAGAATGTCCCTGAGAGGAGGAAGATCTAGTACGAAGGCCCTGGGTGAGAGTGTTTCTAACCTACTTGAAGAACAGGAAGGAGACCACTGTGGCTGAATCAGATTGGGAGAGAATAATAATAGGAGGTGAGAGTCTAACAAGAGACTGGATTGCAGAGGTCAATCCTCAGAAGGTCATGGTTTTACTCTCTATGAAAGGGGGAGCTGGTGCAGGTTTTTATGGAGGAGTTACATAATCTGACTTGCATCTTCAAAGGACCACTGTGGCTGCTGTCTTGGGAAGAGACTAGAGAAGAAAAAGAGAGTATGTGCATAGCAGCAGAAAAACTAGTTAAGAGGCTCTTGTGATAAACCAAGCAAGATATAGTACTGGCTCTGCCCAAGGTGATTGCTGTAGAGATATAGAGAAGTGGTTAGATTCTAGATATAATCTGAAGGTAAAACCAACATATTTTTGAATGTTTACACTTATACCCAGAAATTAATATTTACGTATATTGGAAAATAATCATCATTATCCCAGGAATGATATGCCTTTGCATTGCGTTCTAACCTGAGAGGAGAAAGAGATAGAGTGCATTGGCCATTGGCATGAATCCTGGTTGTCTAAGGGTATGTTATGGAGCACATCAACATCCTCCAGATACAGGTGGGGTGTAAGGGAATAAAAGAATGAGAACTCCACCACAGAAAAACACACAAAAGGCTCCAGCCATGTGGGCTGAGGCCGGCGTCTGCTCTAGCAGCCAAATTAGCTAAGTTCCCTTCTATACTTTCTGCCTTCAGATCAGGCTCTCAGGAGTATCCACATTTCAGCCAGTGAGAGGCTGGGTCTCTCGTCTTCTCCTTGTCTCCTACTTGGTGACCTGCCTCCCTTGGGGCTGCTCCCCATATCCTGAATATTTATAATCCCTTATTTGAGATTCACCTGAGGGTTCTCTTTTTTTTGAGACAGGTCTCTTTCTGTCACCCAGACTAACGTCCAACACCTCATAGCTCACTGCAACCTCAAGTTCCCTGGACTCAGGTGATCCACCTGTCAGTCTCCTGAGTAGCTGGGACTATAGGCACCTGGCTATTCTACATTTTTATTTTGTTAATAGATGGGGTCTCAGCCTTATTCAGGCTGGTCTACAACCTCCTGACCTCAAGCACTCCTAACATCTTGGCCTCCCAAAGTGCTAGGATCATAGGCATGAACTACAGTGCCCAGCCTGTGGCTTTGTTTTTAGTGTATTGTATGAAGGAAGCTCCTTTTTGCAAAATCTAGCTTCACGATTTATTTAATAACATCACAGGCAATTAGAAACACTCTTGGGGGGAGAGCAGCAGGGTTCAGTGAATTGGCTGCATGGGAGGAGAGTGTAGGAGGTTAAGTACAGTAGGGAATAAGGCTCTGTGTGATGTCTCCAAAGGTCCCCATGCCTGGCCACTCAGTATAAGGCCCACATCTTAGCCATACTCTGACCTTTCAGGGCAGGCTGGCAGCACCACGGAGAAAAGCTTCACGCACTCTGCTCATTCAGGGGATTCTCCTTTAAGAAATGAGCTGAGGGGAGATCTCCAGTAGCAAGATTTATGCTGGTGGGAACAGTAATGCATTTCAATGAGGAATGATATAGCCCAAAACATCTCTTTTTTCATTACACTGAAGTACAAAGTTACTATATTTATTAGATTTTTTAAAAGTCATAAACCATTTAGCGCCATTATCTTACAGACAGATTTGGAAATGTCATACGAGGCTTCCATAGGTATAAATTAATACACGATCTTAACATCAAATGAAACTTTAAGGTTCCCCAATGAGAACCAAAGTCATATTTTAAGAGAACAACACAAAGATTTCAAAGTGTCTTAGTTTTCATTCACTGGAATTGCATTTTTTCACTTGGAATGGAGCATAATTCTTTGACAGAAGGGCAGAAAACAAAGTCTCTCTGTGTACGCCTATAATGTGTGTACACAGGAAAGCCGTTGCGATACATGCTTCTATTCTCTTAATTCCATGACAACTCTGTCATGGAGGCATTAATACTCCCATTTCACAGATGAAGAAACCGAGGCTGAGAGAATTTAAGTGACTTGCTAACAGTGTAAGAGATAATTAGGGAGTACAGCCAGAGTAAAAGCTAGGACTATCTGACTCCAAATCAGTACCATCAAGTTCTCTAACAGGACCCAGGATTCAGGAAATTTATTTTTGCAATAAACATCTTGCCATCCATCACTTACTAGACTCCAACCCACTTGCTCTGGCTACACTCAGGCAGCACAGCCTCTAGAAAGGGTGACCAGAGTGTCTTCTCTGTCTCAGATCCACTCTCCTCCCGCTCCACTCCGCTCCATGCCCAGCAGGCCGCCCCACACAGACCCGCAGGCTCCTGTGCACTCTGCCTTTCCCTTCCGTCTGGCCGCGGGGGAGCACATGCAGGAGACCAGAGTGTTTGTTCCTTCAGCTCCTCCCTTGCAGGGCTGCTGCAGGTGGTCTTCCTCCTTCAGACAAAGATGGATGTTCCTCTAGGGGAGTTTCACTGTCTCCAGACACCGATAACTTCTCTGCACTTGTCTCTTCAAGGCAGGGGTGGGAAGAGCAGGCGGCAGTGACCAGCCCCAGGCCCCTCACTACACCTGGTGGTTCCTCCCCATTTTGGGCCCACTTTCCTACATAATTCCTTTATTCAACTCTCTATGAATTATCCAATTTGAGTGTGCCATCTGTTTTCTGACTGACACAGGGGGCTTCTTGTTGATTTCACCATCATAATGGGGATTAGTGGCTAAATTCCTCGAGAAAATAAGCAAATGCTCCATTAATGAGAAAATCCAGCTGGTGTTGGTGCAGTGGAAATGAAGTCAAATGGGGGCACACTCATGCAAGCTTTGCTAACGTGGGGGATCCTGCCAGAGCTTACTGATGGGGTATGGTGGTCCCTGTGAGAGAAGCAGCTCCAGCAAGGCAGAGTGACCAGCCCATCCTTGTCTGCTGCCCAAGCTGGCCTCACACATGTGCCCAGGACAATTGATCAAAGTCTCCTAGGACAGAGGCAGAAGATCACACGATAACAATACTAACATGAGTATTAATTATACCAGCAGCTCTCTCAAAATTAATATAATTTATAGATAAGGAATTTGAGGATCTGAGAGGTTAAGCTACTCGATCATACTCGCTCAGCTAGCAAGTAGAAGAGCCAGGATGTGAACCTAGTTCTGTCCTACTGTGAAGCTAATTGCAGAGGCCTCATGAGCCCCGAGAGCAGTCGTTCTCAACCTGCCTAATGCCACGACCCTTTAATACAGCTCCTCATGTTGTGGTGACCCCCAACCATAAAATTATTTTCGTTGCTACTTCACAACTGTAATTTTGCTAGTGCTATGAAGTGTAATGTAAATATCTGATATGCAGGATGTATTTTCATTGTTACAAAGGGGTTGTGACCCACGGGTTGAAAACTGACCCCCAGGTTGAGAACTGCTGCCCTAGAGCATCCTGAAACTCAGATGTGGACTCTCTATTAGACTCGTGGTTTGGCTCTTGTTTCTGACACTGGCTTCCATTTTTATTGGGTTCTTGGCCTTTTCTCACGACGTGGCTTCAGTTCTTCTCCACAATCATCATTTCTATCATGGATACTCGCTTTCACTTACCACAATTCCACCCTGGCCGTGAAATACAGTACTGCCTTCCTAGATAGAGGTTTTGTTTCCGTTTCCACTTGTTTTCTCCTGAGTCAATATCGTTGGGACCAATCAAAATCCCTATCAGGCTTTCATATTGTTTGAAAATCCATTTTCTCTCCAGAAATTACTCAGGAAAGGATTACACAAAGGAGACGTAGATAACAAAACAGCTTTCGATAGCAAAAGGCCTAAGCTCTTAGAAGCCCAGCTTAGCAGGCAGAATTTAGCTGAACTCCTTGAAAATCACCAACCCCAAAAGTGATGACCTGCAATGGCTAAATATCAGAATTTGCAAAATCCCAAATATTTAGGGAAAAGGTTCATATGTTTTTAAAAAAGGAAATTTCAAAGTCATCCAAATCTGAATTATCACTTCTCTCACCAGTCTGCTCTGAAAAAGCACTATTGCTGTTATGTTTTTACATTCATTGATAACTTTCAAATTACCACTCAAACTTCCGAAATTAGCAAATAACAATTTTATGATATTTGTCAAATACATTGTAAGCTCCTTACCAATAACTAGAATCACTTAGATCTAGATATCTGCAAATGAATAATAAATCCTAGGCCCTGACATAAATCATCTGAAAAGACACTGTCTCAAACATTGCATATCTGCACGAGAATTAGAATGAGACATTAACAATAAAAGGGACTTCTCAGAAGTTTGATGTAAGAATTACATTTTCTTCTTTTGACTTTCATTTAAGCACACACACACACACAACCACACAAATTTTATTCTCTTTTGTTGTGATTTTTCTGATATCAGATTCACCTGTGAAGCTAATTGAACCTGTTAAATTTCCAAATACAGACTCTACCCTAGGTCCTTAACCAGAACACTTCCCAAGCAGCTCTAATTCCAATGTTTTAATAACAATGAGATGACCACCTGAAAGCAAAGTGGCCATTTTCCCCCAAAGATCTCGCCTGGTCCTTTTCACTGAGAGTTCTGATAGACTTGGCTGGGAAATCAAGTCCTAGAAAACAAAAGTAAAATATGCCACTTTGGTCTGCTCGCAGCCTGCAACAAGAAGTCATTATTAACAATAGCGTCTGGCACCTGTTTCCTCCTTCCTCTTTTCACAGCTCTTTCATACCCATTATCTCACCTGACCCCTACAAAAATGCTGGTTGGCTGGCAGGTGTTTACACTGGAGTTTTCTTATTAGAGATTACATGCTAATAACATAGCATTTCTGAGGGAAGAAGTCACCCCTCATGAAAATTATCTTGGAACACACCATCCAGGAAGATACTTTGTTAAATACCAGCATAATAACTGCAATAAAAGTGACACAGCATTAGATGAGGGAGCTGTTTCTTTGAGGAAATATCCAAATGGGTGGTTGGTTGTGTTTAGAAGCCGTGTTGTTGGGAAAATATATGCACACACACAATTCTGTACCAGAATCGTACTGCTCCTGGGCTCCTCCCACTGGGCGTGGCATGCCACAATCGAGACCCACTAGACTAGAGGAACGTCAGAGTCACACCTCCCTCATCACGCTTACTTTGTGGGGTATGCTCAGTGAGTGGGAATGTGAGGGGAGGCATTCACACTATTTAAATTCTCTCCCCGCCCCCACTTCTTTCTCTGCGAAGCTCATTTCATTATTAATATAATATGTATATGAAGCAAATTCCACCATGTCTCCAATTTACACCGAAGGAAATGAGGGTGGTAATGCCAAGGAAGGTTTGTGAGGTGTTAACAGGAGCTGACCTCTCACGCAGAAAAGAGATGACACTGGCACTATTACCTCAGCATTAAAGACCTGAAAGGGAGAGCACTTGGCATGAGAGAGCGCTCCATGGACCAGGCACATTGACATAGATTCATTTCCTCCATAGCAGCACTGAGAGAAAAGTTTTATTACTGTCACTTCAGAGGGGAGGAAAAAGGTGCAGAGATGTCAATGGTAGAACCAAGAGGGAAGTCCATGTCTCTCTGAGCCCCCAACCCCAGCCTCAGCTCTGAATTACTGAGTTAGGAGGGCCTTCCAGAAACTACAGTGTAGCTATCCACTGACATCCAGGTCACCACCTGGTTCTGGAACTGCCTGTCACCCAGCTGAGAGGACTTCTACCATTATTCATGGGCCCAAGTCCCTCACTCTAAATGCTGGAAGATCCCAGCCCCAAAATAGCTGTCCTCTTTGTAGTCACCCCTACTGTTTGGGGACGTTAAAAATCACTCTCCAGTCTTCTCCCCTCTAAAAGAAGAAATGCTAAACTGCCTAATCATGTCCCCCCCTTTGGGGGGCTTTCCATGGATGTGTACCCACTGAAGTTCACAAACAAACTCATAAGGGAACCAGACAGTTTTGCACAAAGTGCAGAGTACATACTACACAACTCATAAATGGCATTTTGACAAAGTGCCAACTTCCCAGCGCTCCTCATTTTATTCCTATGACAAAACTAAGCAGTGCTCGGTTCCCTCTGATGTATTGCTCCCATGAATTAAAGATGTTCCTGGACACTAATTCACCCTGCCTCTTTGACTGCCCACTATGCCCTTTGCATTAGTCATGGGAGTGGGCAAGTTCCTGAAGAGATAAGATTCCCAGCTGAATTCTCTATTGATCACACTGTACAGGGCACCTCATTAAGCAGCTGGTAGAGTCTGCTAATGCAGCATCCCAGGTTCCAGTTAATGCCTGTAAATTTTTTTTTTTTTTTTTTGAGAGTATGGCATCAGGGAATTCTGGCTTTCTCTCAAACTCAAAACACAATCTCTGAGGACATTTATGCTAATGAATAAAGAACATCTATGTGAGTAAGAGAAATCCATGCTTATAAGAAAATGCACTAATTAACCAAATAATGGAGTGGGGAACATCAACTTGATGGCTCTACTTCCTCTGCTGGGGGTGAAAATATAAAAGAAGCAATAGAAAGAGAACTGGACTGAGAGTCACGGGACTTGGATTTCTACTCTTAGCTTCACCTCTAACTAGCCGTGTGTGAAGGGTCTCTGGTCTTCATTTTCCAATGTATAAAAATGCATGAGTACTTTAAATAATTTTTTGCTAGTCATAATTCTGTGATTTAAGTTCTCTTCTAAGCTGTCCTTTAAAAGTACTCTTGTTAAGATGGTAGGAGGGTCAAATGATATTATATCAAGATACTTTAGGTTCAAGATTTATCATCTTTTCAATAGCAACAACTTCAAGTTGTTTAAATTCCAACTGCTTTTAAAATATACAAAAATGTCTTCTGATCTATACTATGGTAAGCTGTGGTCATCGTTTAGTTATTGATAGGGTCAGACAGAGATCTATGAGAGATATCTAGGTACACAGAAGTTTGCTAATTATTGTCACTAATTTGATAACTAGAACATTTTTTTATTCACTGCCCTGAAGATGGTCTTGGGAATTGAGTAAGAAATCTGTGGGATCATCACATTGGGAGGATACCTGCCTTCCAAAGGTGACTCTCTATTCCCTCCTACGTCCCTTTCTCATCTCATAATTCCTTCCTGTCTGTTCCTTCCCAATTTACAGCTGATATTCTGGAAAGTTCACTGAAAAGATAATATTTTTTTCAAGATGGCAGAAGACCCAAATTATATATAAGCAAGACATTAAATAGTCTAGCACAGCAACTAGCCCTCTGCTGAGCCAAAAATGTGCACTCAATAAATACTGATCAGTTGACTGATTGATCTATTGCGGGGACCTATCTCTCATTTCCTGTCCCACTGTGCTGAGAGTCCACACACTTGATGTTTCCCATTTAAATGATCTGTTTCTCCATTCTCCTGAGCTGTAAAATACACAAGGCAGCAACTGCCTCTAATGTACTCTCCAGAATTCTACAAGAACTGATGGGATCATATCTGTGAACTGTTCTGAGCTCCTCAGATAAACCATACCACCCAAGGAAAGGCCGTGTGATTGGGAAGCATTTATGCATGCAGTGGATGGTGGCATTTCCAAGGGACACCCTCAGGAAATTGGAAAGCCAAACACGCACACAAGTAAGAGTGCACTGGAGGAGGTTCATGCATTATGGATTTCTGACCAGCTATAAATAATACATTGTTCAAATTTTAAAATGCAATAAGTAAACTACTGGATGCCATTAGTGTTGTGTACACAAATATTTTAAAAGCTCCATGTAAATATCCCATAGTCACTTCAGTTAATTGTGATCATAGGAACAAATGTCCTCAAATCTACATTAAGCCTATAGAGGTAGTGTGAGGAAACATAGGGCTGAGAAGAATAATTGCAAGCCCTACGTGGGGATACCCAGATATAGTGTACTTTTTTCATCTTGCAGTGATGTGTATGACTGCAAAAAACACTGGCTACATTCAAATATTTCCAAGGGAAGAAGAAAAATTAAGGAGAGGGCTAAATTTATCAATTCAGACTCTTCAACTTAGTCTAAGTTGCAAATAGCTAGAAAGTTGAAAATGTAGCTGTAGCTCAGTGCCTGTGGCTCAACAGGCTAAGGCGCCAGGCACATACACCTGAGCTGGTGGGTTCAAATCCAGCCCGGGCCCACCAAACAACAATGGTGGCTGCAACCAAAAAATGGTCGGGTGTTGTGGTGGGTGCCTGTAGTCCCAGCTACTTGGGAGGCAGAGGCAGGAGACTCGCTTGAGCCCAGGAATTGGAGGTTGCTGTGAGCTGTGATGCCACAGCACTCTATCCAGGGTGACAGCTTGAGGCTCTGTCTC
>CAUYRH010030449.1:0-11063 GCA_963574655.1 Perodicticus potto | reverse complement strand
TTGTCTTTTTTTTTTTATTGTTGGGGATACATTGAGGGTACAAGAAACCAGGTTACACTGACTGCATTTGTTAGGTAAAGTCCCTCTTACAATCGTGTTTTACCCCCAAAAGGTGTGGCACACACCATGACCCCACCCCCGTGCTCCTTTCCTCTCTCTGCTCTTCCTTTCCCCACCCTTCCCTCATTCTTTCTCTCTCTGCTCTCCCCTTCCCTCACCCCCACCGTGTCATTAATTATCATAAATTGTCCTCATATCAAAATTGAGTATATGAGATTCATGTTTCTCCATTCTTGTGATGCTTTACTAAGAATAATGTATTCTACTTCCATCCAGGTTAATACAAAGGCTACATTTTTCTTTAATGGCTGAATAGTATTCCATAGTGTACATATACCACAGCTTCTTAATCCATTCCTGGGTTGGTGGGCATTTAGGCTGTTTCCACATTTTGGCAATTGTAAATTGAGGTGCAATAAACAGTCTAGTGCAAGTATCCTTATGATAAAAGGATATTTTCCTTCTGGGTAGATGCCCAGTAATGGGATTGCAGGATCAAATGGGAGGTCTAGCTTGAGTTCTTTGAGAGGTCTCCATACTTCCTTCCAAAAAGGTTGTATTAATTTGCAGTCCCACCAGCAGTGTAAAAGTGTTCCCTTCTCTCCACATCCATGCCAGCATCTGCAGTTTTGAGTTTTGCAATGTGGGCCATTTGTACTAGGGTTAGATGGTATCTCAGGGTGGTTTTGATTTGCATTTCTCTAATAATTAGGGATGATGAGCATTTGTTCATATGTTTGTTAGCCATTCGTCTGTCTTCTTTAGAGACGGTTCTATTCATGTCTCTTGCTCATTGATATATGGGATTGGTGGCTTTTTTCATGTGGATTAATTTGAGTTCTCGATGGATCCTAGTTATCAACCTTTTGTCTGATTCAAAATATGAAAATATCCTTTCCTGTTGTGTAGATTGTTGATTTGCTTTGTTTGTTGTCTCCTTAGCTGTACAGAAGATTTTCAGTTTAATTAAGTCCCATTTGTTTAGTTTTGTTGTTGCAATTGCCATGAGTCTTCTTCACAAAGTCTTTCCCCAGTGTTTTTCCTATGCTTTCTTTCAGGACTTTTATTGTGTCATGCCTTAAATTTAAGTCCTTTATCCATCTTGAATCAATTTTTGTGAGTGGAGAAATTTTCAGTTTTAGTCTTGTGGATATCCAGTTCTCCCAGCACCATTTATTGAATAGGGAGTCTTTCCCCGCAGGTATGTTCTTAATTGGTTTATTGAAGATTAGGTGGTTGTAAGATGTTAGTTTCATTTCCTGGTTTTCTATTCCATTCCAAATGTCTATGTCTCTGTTTTTGTGCCAGTACCATGTTGTCTTGACCACTATGGCTTTGTAGTACAGCCTAAAATCTGGTATGGTGCTGCCCCCAGTTTTGTTTTTATTGCTAAGTACTGCCTTAGATATATGGGGTTTTTTTCTGGTTCCATAAAAAACACAGAATTATTTTTTCCAAAACTTGAAAATACAATGTTGATATCTTAATAGGGATTAAGGCATTAAGTAAGTAGATTGCTTTGGGAAGTATGGACATTTTAACAATGTTGATTCTTCCCAGCCATGAGCGTGGTATGTTCTTCCATTTGTTAATATCCTCTGCTATTTCTTTTCTTAGGATTTCATAATTTTCTTTATAGAGGTCCTTCACCTCCTTTTTAGGTATATTCCTAGGTATTTCATTTACTTTGAAGCTATGGTGAAGGGAGTTGTGTCCTTAATTAGCCTCTCATCTTGACTGATATTGGCATATACAAAGCAACTGACTTGTGGACATTGATTTTATATCCTGAGACATTACTGTATTTTTTGATGACTTCCAGGAGTCTTGTGGTTGAGTCTTTGGGGTTCTCTAAGTATAAGATCGATCGTCAGCAAAGAGGGAGAAGTTGACCTCCTCTGCTCCCATTTGGATGCCCTTTATTTCCTTCTTTTGCTAATTGTATTGGCTAGAACTTCCAGCACTACATTGAAAAGTAATGGTGACAGAGGACAACCTTGTCTGGTTCCAGTTCTAAGAGGAAAAGCTTTTAGTTTTACTCCATTCAGTAAAATATTACCTGTGGGTTTGTCATATATACCTTCGATCAGTTTCAGAAATGTGCCACGTAGGCCTATACTCTTCAGTGTTCTAATTAGAAAACGATGCTGGATTTTATCAAATGCTTTTTCTGCATCTATTGAGAGGATCATATGATCTTTGTTTTTGTTTCTGTTAATATGGTGGATAACGTTTATAGACTTGTGCCTGCATTCCTGGGATGAAACCTACTTGATCATGATGTATGACTTTTTAAATGATAAGCTGTAGTCTATTGGCTAGGATTTTGTTGAGAATTTTTGGTTCTATGTTCATGAGTGAAATTGGTCTGAAATTCTCCTTTTTGTTGGGTCTTTTCCTGGTTTTTGTATCAGTGTGATGCTTGCTTCGTAGAAAGTGTTGGGGAAGATTCCTTCCTCCTCAATTTTTTGGAATAATTTCTGCAGTACGAGAATAAACTCTTCATTGAAGGTTTGATAGAATTCTGGTGTGAAGCCATCCGGACCAAGGCATTTTTTGGTTGGCAATTTCTTTTATAGTTTCTGTAATCTCAGTGCTTGAAATTGGTCTGTTCAGGAGCTCTATTTCTTCCTGGCTAAGTCTAGGGTCAGGGTGCGATTCCAAATATTGTTCAATTTCCTTTACATTGTCAAATTTCTGGGCATAGTTTCTGGTAGTATTCAGAGATGATCTCTTGTATGTCTGTGACATCAGTTGTAATTTCCCCCTTGTCACTTCTCATTGAGGTTACTAGAGATTTTACTTTTCTATTTCTAGTTAGTCTGGACAAAGGTTTATCTATTTTATTTATTTTTTTAAAAAACCAACTCCTTGTTTCATTAATTCTATGAATGATTCTTTTGTTTTCAATTTCATTGATCTCTGATTTAGTTTTGGATATTTCTTTTCTTCTACTGGGTTTAGGCTTTGATTGTTCTTCTTTTTCCAATTCCATAAGATGGCTTGTGAGTTTGTTGATGCGCTCTCTTTCTGTTTTTCAAGAGAAATGTTTTTAAAATGTAGGCATCTAAAGCAATAAATTTTCCTCTCAGAACTGCTTTTGCAGTATCCCACAGGTTTTGGTAGCTTGTGTCTTCATTGTTGTTATGCTCAAGGAAGTTAATGATTTCCTGCTTTATTTCTTCCTGCACCCAACTGTCATACAACAGAAGTTGTTTAATTCCCATGCCTTTGTGTGGGCTTGAACGTCTTTGGTGGAGGTGAGTTCCACTTTTAGTGCCTTGTGGTCTGAGAAAATACAAGGTAAAATTTCAATTCTTTTGATTCTGTTGAGGTTTATTTTGTGTCCTAGGATATTATCAATTTTGGAGAATGTTCCATGGGCCAATGAGAAGAATGTATATTCTTTATCTGTGGGATGGAGTTTCTATATGTATCTATCAAGCACAGTTGCTCTAGGGTCTATTTAAGTCCCTTATATCCTTGTTTAATTTCTGTTTAAAGGATCTGTCCAGCTCTGTAAGAGGAGTGTTAAAGTTCTCTGTTATTATGGTATTATAGGATATCCTATTGCACAGACTGAGTAAGGTCTGTTTCAGAATCTGGGGGCATTTAACTTGGGTGCATAAATATTTAGAATTGAAACATCTTCTTGTTGTACTTTTCCCTTGACCAATATAAAGTGACCATTTGTCTTTTTTGACTTTAGTTGCTCTAAATCCACATGTATCTGAAAATAAGATTGCAACTCCTCTTTCCTTCTGAATTCTGTTTGCGTGAAAAATTGTCTTCCAATTCTTAACTTGGAGTTTTAATTTGTCTTTTGAAGCTAGGTGTGTTTCCTGCAGACAGCAAATGGATGGCTTGTGTTTAAAATCCAGTCAGCCAATTTATGCCTCTTCAGTGGAGAATTCAAGCCATTAACATTTACTAAGATAATTGATAAGTGTGGTAGTGTTCTTTTCATCTTATTTTGTGAGAGCCCATTGCTCAGTTTTATCTTTTGCATCAGTGTGGCAGTTAGGTTCTGTCCTTTAATTTCTGAGTTCTTACTTTGCTGTTGATCCATTTTGTGGTGGTCAGTGTGTAGAACAGGTTGGAGTATTTCCTGTAGAGCTGGTCTTGTTGTGGCGAATTTCCACAAGGTATGTATATCAGTAAATGATTTTATTTCTCCATCAATTTTAAAGCTTAGCTTCACAGGATATAGAATTCTGGGCTAGAGATTGTTCTGTTTAAGTAGATTAAAGGTAGATGACCATTGTCTTCTTGCTTGGAAAGTTTCATTAGAGAAGTATGCAGTCACCCTGATGGATTTGCCCCTATAGGTCAACTGGAGCTTACTCCTGGCAGCTTGAAGAATCTTTTCTTTTGTCTTGACTTTGGACAGGTTCATTACAATGTGTCTTGGGGAACCTCAGTTAGATTTGAGGTGATCTGGGGTCCGATATCCCTCTGAAAGGAGCGTGTCAGAATCTTTGGTGATATTTGGGAAATTTTCATTTATAATATTCTCTAGTATGGCTTCCATTCCCCTGGGGCATTCTTCTTCCCCTTCTGTGATACCTAAAACTCGTATGTTTGAACACTTCATAAAGTCCCATAATTCTGTAAGTGAATGTTCTGCTTTCTCTCTCTTCTTTTCTGCCTCTTTAACTATCTGAGTTATCTCAAGAGCTTTGTCTTCTACCTCTGAGATTCTTTTTTCTGCATGGTCTAATCTGTTGTTGATACTTTCTATTGCATCTTTAAGTTCCCTAATTGACTGCTTCAGTTCCTTCAGCTCTGCTATATTCTTTTTATATTCTTCATTTCGTTCATCTCTTATTTGATTTTGTTTTTGGATTTCCTTTTGGTTATTTTCCACTTTACCAGCAGTTTCCTTCATTGTTTCCTTCATTTCCTTTATTGTTTTCATCATCTGTATTCTAAATTCTCTTTCTGTCATTTCTAACATTTTCTTATAGTTGGAATCCTCTGCTGTAGCTACCTTACAGTCCTTTAGGGGAGTTGCTCTGGACTGGTTTTTCTTGATACCAGGAGATTTCTGCTGATTCTTCTTTATGAGTGATTCCTTTTATCTGTTTCCTTGCCCTAATTTTCCTTTCACTTCCTCCTGCTCTTTAAATTGCCATGCCTCTGGACTAGGGTTTCGATGAGTCCTTTTGGTACAGAACGAGAAGGATGAGAAGATTGAAGAGCAAGAGGGAAAAAAGAAAGAAGGAAAAAAACAAGAAAAGAGAAAGGAGAAAAGAGAAAGCAGAGGGGGTGGGTAGAAGCAACTATTGACAAAGAAGAAGAGAAGAATAGGAAGAGGGGTACAGGGGCAATATAGGTGTACATTAGGGTACTTTGACCCAACCTTAAGAACCCCCAACTTCTGGGGGTGCTGGGTTGGGTGATTCTCTTGAGGTCAGCAGCTCTTTGCCAGCCTGCTTGGAAACAGTACCCCACCTCCACCAAGTAGAGAGGAAAGATAAAAATGCAATAAATCAAACCAAAACAAGGAAGCCAAAAACTTTACAGGATAAAATTGGGGGAAAAACCAAATAATAGGGGTAGAAACACTAGCAAAAAATGAAGTTCTAATTGTTGAAAAAGGCAAAAATGGAAAATAATGTTTAAAGTAGAAAAATTAAGAAACAAAAGAAAAGAAAAATCTGTAGGGAAAATGTTGACAGTAAAAACAAAAAAAACCCACAAAACCAAACCAAACCAAAAAAAAAAAAAGCAGTATATCTATCTTGCTGAATATTGTCTGGGCAACAGGTGATCTTCTTGGGTATGATATGTTAATCACAAAGCTGATGTGGCTTAACGAAATGGAGACTGGAAGCCTCTAAAGATTTCTCAAACCCCACAGGGTGGAGAGCCTAAATCTCTCCACAGCCTGCTTAGAAGGCACTTTTAATTGCTAACCTGGGCTAAGCAGAAGCTTTCCCAGGAAAGCGCTTGTCACTGGGATCACTCCTTAAGTGGCTATCCACTTACCCAGTGTGCCAAAACCAGTCTCACTCTATGCCACTGAGGGCTAAGGCTGCAAGGTGTCTCAGTCCCCCGCCTTTAGGCTGCTCAGTCACTAGATTACTCGCTCCTGCCTGATGCTTGTTCTGTGACCCTAAGGGTGGAGCTTGCCAGGGCAGTTCTCCCACAGTGGCTTCACATGGCCCACAACCAAACACTGTTAGCTCCGTCTGGCTCAGCGGCTCAATCTGGAGCCCTAGACAACACCTAAAGTCCTCTGCACTCTTGTCCAAGTTCTCCCAAGGCAGTTCAACTGAGTGCCAAGTCCAAAAAAACCTAAACAGCTCACAGGTAAGGCCTTTCTAGTTTGCAATCTCATTGCTACTGTACTTACAGCTGCTGGCAGGATTAGAACAAATGAATACACGCAACCACTTGCCAGTTCTCCACTGCTTTTTTCTTCCTCATGGGGTCTAGAAGTCTTACGCTGTCTCCCTGTGTCCCTAAAGGGATGTTTCAGGGCAGATCAACATACACTCCTCAGAAGCTTGGACCCAGTTAGTTTGCCTGCCTGTGTGTGTGTGAGTTTAACCCGCACCCCTCCATTGTATCTTCCCTGGCAGGACATACACCACATTCAGTTGAGACTGTAAGACTGAGAGGTCTTGGGGTGATTAGAAATTGACTGCTAAGGTTTATTACAGCCAAAATGTCCAAAAAACATCAATGGGGTCCCATGGAAGAGATGCAAGGAGATGAAATGACATAAATCATTTGGGACTTGATAAAAGAAAAACTCATTTTTCCCTTTGTGGAACTGAATCTAATAGCTACAATTTAGGCATAGAGAATCACAATGCCACCAGTGATCAAGTCACCATGGATGCTACAGAGGCCATAAAGAATACAACACTGGGGGCAAGTGTTCTATTATCACCCCTGATGAGAAAAGGGTTAAGAAGTTCAAGTTGAAACAATTGTGGAGATCACTGAATGGCACCATCCGAAATATCTTGGGTAACACTGTCTTCAAGGAAGCTATTATCTGCTAAAATATCCCCAGGCTTGTGAGTAGACAAGTGAAACCCATCATCATAGGTCATCATGCTTATGGGGACCAATACAGAACAACCTATTTTGTTGTTCCTAGGCCTGGAAAAGTAGAGAAAACCTATACATCAAGTGATGGAACCCAAAAGGTGACATACTTGGTGCATAACTTTGAAGATGGTGGTGGTGTTGTCATGGGTATGTATAATCAAACTAAGTCAATTCAAGATTTTGCGTGTAGTTCCTTCCAAATGGCTCTGTATAAGAGTTGGTCTTTGTATCTGAGTACTAAAAACACTATTCTGAAGAAATACAATAGAAGTTTTAAAGATATCTTTCAAGGCATATATGACAAGCAGTACAAATTCCAATCTGAAGCCCAGAAGATCTGGTATAAGCATAGGCTCATCGATGACATGATGGCCCAAGCTATGAAATCAGAGGGAGGCTTCATCTGGGCCTCCAAAAACTGTGAAGGTGATGTGCAGTCAGACTCTGTGGCCCAAGGTTAAGGCTCTCTTGGCATGATGGCCAGTGTGCTGGTTTGTCCAGATGGCAAGACAGTAGGAGCAGAGGCAGCCCATGGGACTGTAACCCAACACTACTGCATGTACCACAAAGGATAGGAGACATCCACTAATCAAACTGCTTCATTTTGGCCTGGACCAGAGGATTAGCCCATAGAGCAAAGCTTGATAACAGTAAAGAACTTGACTTCTTTGCAAAGGCATTAGAAGAAGTCTGTATTGAGACTATTGAGATTAGCTTTATGACCAAGGACTTGGCCAATTGCATTAAAGGTTTACCTAATGTGCAACGTTCTGACTACCTGAAAACATCTGAATTTATGGACAAACTTGGAGAAAACTTGAAGATAAAACTAGCTCAGGCCAAACTGTAAGGTCATAATTGGCTTAGGAGGATAAATGTTTTCTCGTAACTAGGTCCACAGTTTTATATTTTTCCATATAACACTCAAGGTGAAAGACAAAATGAATTTGTAATGTTTTTAGAAGTCAGAGTTTATCTTTTCCATAAGTTTATAGCTTTTTTCTTACACATACTGTTATTGCCACCTTCATGAATGTGGCAAGGGTCTTGTTTTTAAATTTTTTTTTTATTTTCTAGCAGCAGCCTAGGAATTAGGTGAGTCCTCATTCGTATTCATTGTCACTTTTTCTCAAGTTCTGATATAAATGACCAAATCAAGAGTGCTCAAAAAGGTAAATGATAGCTACAATATTGTTCCCTAAATATGGAAAATAGAAATGAACTCCCTTCCTCTCTTGTCCATGGGCCTGGGCACTGGGATGTTTTGGTGTTAGAGATGTCCCATTACTTGAAATAGAACTATACATTGAACTTGTACGTGACTGGGACAAAGTATGAATGCAACTGAAATGTAAAGACATTGGAGTCATACTTGTGAAGAGCATGTTGAATGTTTCCAATATACTAAATACTTTCAAGGCTATTGGAGGGTTTGGAATCCAGAATCAAGTTACCTGGAGGTTTGTACTCTGTTTTACCTCTTCCTCCTCCTGGCCTGTCATAGCCTGAGCATTATGCTACCATAAGCAGCATATTTCATCCAAGTGCAATAATGTAACCTGCCTCTTTTTTGGATTTCTGCTGGCCTGTTTCATTTCTTTTATATAAATGTGATTAATCAGAAGTTTAATGAATACTACTCTGTCCTTTTCTTCATCTACATTGTTAATTTTAATTAAAATTAAGTCCTACTGAAAATAAATAAATAAATAAAAAGTAAACACACACTTCTTTACATAATATGAGCTTGTCAGTACCCAGGCCAGTCACACTCCCACTTCTGGTTTTGTTTGACAGTTTTGATTCCTAGACCTAATTTTTTTACCAAAGTGCCTATAATTATTTGCATTCTTACAATTTTCTGCTTCCTCTTTACAAAATCTTTGATAGAACTTCTCAGGTAAAACTTCTGGGCCTCTGGTACTTTTTCTCTTGAGGAATATTAATTATTTATTAAATTTCTTTAACAATTTAAATTAAATATAGGCTGATTTAGTTTACTTGTTTCTCCTTTTGTGAGTTTTTGGTTGCTTTGGTCTTTAGAGGAATCTGTTCATTTTATCTACATTATCAAATTTCTGGGAATAGAGTTGTTTATAGGTTTCTATACCTTTTTAATGTTCCCAGGATCGGAGACTTTTATTTCTTATAGTATAATTTGTATTATTTCTCTTTTGCTTCTCAATAGCTTGGCTAGAGATTTATAAATTTTGTTTATCTTTTTTTTTTTGTAGAGACAGAGTCTTACTTTATTGCCCTTGGTAGAGTGCCGTGGCGTCACACAGCTCACAGCAACCTCCAACTCCTGGGCTTAGGCAATTCTCTTGCCTCAGTCTCCTGAGTAGCTGGGACCACAGGTGCCCACTACAACGCCTGGCTATTTTTTTGTTGCAGTTCAGCTGTGGCTGGGTTTGAACCCACCACCCTTGGCATATGGGGCCAGCGCTCCACTGACTGAGCCACAGGCACCACCCTATAAATTTTATTTATCTTTTTAAAGAATCAGATTTTAGTTTCTTTCATTTTGTCTGTTGGCTTTTGGTTTTCAATTTCATTAATTTCCCCTCTAATTTTCATTGTTTCTTTTCTTCTGCTAGCTTTAGGCTTAAATTTATCTTCTTTTTATAGTTTCCTAAGGTGGAAGTTCATATTGTTAATTTTATGTTCTTTTCTAATACACACATTTAATGCTATAAATTTCAGAACTTCTTTAGTGTCTTGCAAATTTGTTGTGTTTTTATTTCCATTTAGTTCAAAATGTAATTTTTAAAATTTTTCTCGAGGCTTCTTCTTTGACCCATAAGTTGATTATTTTTCAAATATTTGAAATTTTCTCAGATATTTTTCTGTTATTGATTTATAATTAATTTTACCTTGGTCAAAAGGCATATTTTATCTGCTTTTTTAAGAGTTGGTATGTTGTGTTTTATGGCCCAGAATATGCTCTATCTTGGCAAATGTGCTATATGAGCATGGAAAGAATATATATTCTGACAGTATTTGATGGAGAATTCTAAAATTGTCAATTAGAACAAGTCGATTGATAATGCTTTTAAGTTCAATTATATGCTTACTGATTGCATGCCAGTATGATATATCAGTTTCTGAAAGAGGGATTTTTAGGTACCCAGCTACAGTAACATATTTGTCTATTTTTCTTTTCAGTTTTATCATTTTTGATACTCTGTTGTTAGAGGCATATATGTTAAGGATTATTATGTCTTCTTGGAGAATTGACCCTTTTAACATTATGCAATACTCTGTTTATTCTTGCAAATTACTTTTCCTTGTTCTGAAATCTATTTTGTATAAAGTTAATTTAACTACTGCTGCTTTCTTTTGTTTAGTGTTACATGGTATATCCTTCTTCATTCCTTTACTTAAAACCTTTCTAAGCCTTTCTATTTAAAATGGGATTCTTACAGAAAACCTATAGTTGCATTTTGTTGTTTTTAAAACCACTCTGATAATCAGTATAGTATCGTAATTGGTACATTTAGATAACTCATATTTGAAGTGATTTTTTTCATTGTTTTTTATTTATTTATTTATTTTTATTATTTTTTATTGAGTCATTGCTGTGTATAATAATTCAGTCATGGGGTACAGTGTGTGGGCTTCACATACAATCAGAGATATTTTTATCAACCTGATTGATATAACATTCATGACATTTTCTCATTTACTATGTGAAAACATTTTTGATCCATATTTAGATGTTTTCTCCTGACCCTTCAAATATGCACCACGACTGTGATCTCACCCTTTATCCGCTCTCCCCTCACCCTCTCCCTCCCCTTCCCTCCCTCTCCCCTTTCCCCATCTTCTTGTGCAATAAATGGGTTGTAGCCTTTGCTTGAAAGATATAAATTTGCACCCCTAATATGAAGCAAATTTATATCTTTCAAGCAAAGGCTACAACCCATTTATTGCACATG
>CAUYRH010030448.1:0-40941 GCA_963574655.1 Perodicticus potto | reverse complement strand
CTGAGGGTGGCGGGTTCAAACCCAGCCCCAGCCAAGCTGCAACAAAAAAATAGCCGGGTGTGGGGCAGGCGCCTGTAGTCCCAGTTACTCGGGAGGCTGAGACAAGAGAATCGCCTAAGCCCAGGAGCTGGAGGTTGCTGTGAGCTATGAAGCCACAGCACTCTACAAAGGGTGACAAAGTAAGACTCTGTCTCTAAAAAAAAAAAAAAAATCATTAATATGGTAAATTTTATTCTATATGTTTTTTACCACAAGTTTTAAAAGGTGAAGATATGGGGTGGTGCCTGTGGCTCATTGAGTAGGGTGCCGGCCCCATATACTGAAGGTGGCAGGTTCAAACCCAACCTCAGCCGACCTGCAAAACAGAAAAAAATAGCCGGGCATTGTGGCGGGCGCCTGTAGTCCCAGCTACTCAGGAGGCTGAGGCAAGAAAATCGCCTAAGCCCAGGAGTTGGAGGTTGCTGTGAGCTGTGTGATGTCATGGCACTCTACCAAGGGTGAAAAAGTGAGACTCTGTCTCTACAAAAAAAAAAAAGGTGAAGATATGGAGCCTGCCCCGAGGGGTGTTTTCATTTAAGCTAGAGAGAAATAACCATATAATATCAATAATATCTTTTGTAGTAAATGCCAATCAGGGTGATTCCCAGTTCACAACAATTGCCCTTCTTTGGGAACAGCCCCAGCCTCAGAGGTAAATTGAATGTCCAATGGCCACCTCCTAGAGGTTGACCACTGACCTAAGCTATACCAGTTTTTGAAACTCGAATGGAGAGAGCAGAGGGTGGAGCTTGTTGGAGCTGTCCCTTAATGGTAGTACCCCTAAAGTCTAGCTGCTGAGGCCCCCAGAGCTGCCCTGCTTCCTGCCCTTTCTAAGGTCCTTTGGTTACTCCATCTCTGGTTCTCAAATCTATACCAGAATCTTTCTTTTTCCTTTTTTTTTTTTTTGAGACAGAGCCTCAAGCCATCACCCTGGGTAGAGTGCCGTGGCATCACAGCTCACAGCAACCTCCAACTCCTAGGCTCAAGCGATTCTCCTGCCTCCACCTCCCAAGTAGCTGGGACTACATGCCCCCGCTACAATGCCTGGCTGTTTTTTGGTTGCAGCCATTGTCATTGTTGTTTGGCGGGCCTGAGCTGGATTTGAACCCGCCAGTTCAGGTGTATGTGGCTGGCGCCTTAGCCGCTTGAGCCGCAGGTGCTGAGCCCATGTGTACATTTTATGTAACCATCAGGGTCAAGACACAGAATTATTCCATTATCACAAAGATTTCTCTTGTTCAACCCCTTTATAGTCATTTGCACCCTCTCAACCCCACTGAAACAAAAGTTTCATGTAACAATATTCTTCCTAGATAAGATGGCTCTATTTATTTTCTATTTAAATCTGGTCTAGGCTATTTCACTTCTGTAAAAATGCAGTCCCCACCTTTTGAATTGATATCATGGCTTATTAATAGGTTCTAATCCTCAATTTCAAATATAGTGCAATAAATCTGAACCTCCGAACTTTTTTGATATTATTTGGGGGAGAGTGTTGACTTGTGGTGAATTCTCCATTCTAATCACAGTTGCTCAGTTTTGGTGATGTTAAGTTTGGTCCCACTCTTCCATTGCTTTCCCTGGGGTTCCTCTTAGCCTTCCAGGTTTAAACATGTTTCTCAGATCAGTAAGCAGGCTCCAGATCTTGATTTATTATTCCAACACAAGGGAAATTAATTTTCAAATAGAATTCCAACTTGTTAATTTACTGAGGTTTATAATGAATAGGTAAGTTTGTTTCAATCAGCTTCCACTAAGATTTAAGAAAATGAAAATATGACTACAGGGTTGCATAGAAAACAGATACCAAAAAAGGCAATACAAAGGGAATACAGACACCAAAGAAATTAAAAAAAAAAAAAAACGTTTAAGAGACAGAGCTTACTATGTTATCCAGGCTGGTCTTGGACTTGAGGCTTCTAAGGATCTTTCTGCCTCAGCCTCCAAAACTGCTGGGATTATAGGCATGAGCCACCATACTCTGCGTCTCCTGTACAACTTTATTTATGTTTATTCTTTTAACATAATACAGGGGTACAAACGTTTTTGGTTACATGTTATCAATTTTGTTATGCTTGAGTCAGGGTTATGTGTGTGCCTATCAATAAGACAGCGTTTACTGTACCCAGTAGGTAGGTTTTTGCCCATCCCCTTGAGTTTTGCTTCCCTTTGTGCACCTATGTGCTTATGATTATTTACAATTAAATAGTGAGTACATGTGGTGTTTGTTTTTCCATCTCTTAGACACTTCATTTAGGATGATGGTCACTGGTTCCAAGAAAATTGATGCAAAAGGCCTCAATTCATCCTTCTTCATGGTAGAGTAGTATTCCATAGTATACATATACCATATTAAGTCATGAATTGAGAGGCACCTGATTTGATTCCATATCTTTGTGATTGTGAATTTTGCTTCAATGAACATTTGAGTGCAGATATATTTTTTATAAAATGATTTATTTTCCTTTGGGTAAATACCCAGTAGTGGGATAGATGGATCAAATACTAGGTCTACTTTTAGTTCTTTGAAGAATTTCCATACTGTTTTCCATAGAGGTTGTATAAATTTGAAGGACCACTGTTAGGTCTGGTGGAGCATAAACAGGTAACAAGTGGATAAGGGCAGAGAGCAGGAACTGAAATGTAGCTAGGAACCAAATTATAGCCAGGAACTGTTTCCTCATAGAAACATACATACTAAGGAGTTCCTGGTGACCTTTGACCTAGAGCTCATTACCATCTTATTAGCATAGCTTCATAAAGAATTTGGGGAAAGATATATACTTAGAAACTGTTATGTACCCAACCTGTTATATAACCCCAACCTGTCAATCACCCCCAAAGTGGGAGAAAGATGGGACAAACTAGTGGGCAACATATAAGAGGCAGCTGTGCACTCAGACTTCAGTCTTTCTCCACTCTTGGGGACTGGTCCATTCCTCTCTCTCTGGAACATATTTTCACTTCTTCTTCACTTTCACTTCATATATCTTCTTTTTTCCTGTAATAAACTGTATGGGATTGCTCTGTATCTGTGATCCTTGTATCTATCATGAGCTCAGCTTAGTAATAGTACTCATTCTTGACCCTGGAAACCAGGGGAACAAGGAACAACCAGATGGACCTAATACCGCCAATAGTCTATAAATGTTCTTTCCTCTCTGCATCCACACCAGATAAACTTTTTAATAAAACCATTCTAACTGGGGTGATCTCATTGTGAAAATTTGCATTTCCCTGATAATTAGTGACGTTGAGCATTTTTTCATGTTTAGTGGCCATTTGTCTATCTTCTTTTGAAGAAATTCCATTCATGACTTTTGCCCCACTTTTTTTTTTTTTTTTTTTTTGCAATTTTTGGCTGGGGCCAGGTTTGAACCTGCCACCTCCGGCATATGGGGCCGGTGCCCTCCTCGTTTGAGCCACAATAGGGTTGTTTGTTTTTTTCTTTGGCAATTGAGTTCCTTGTAGATTCTGGTTCTTAGCCCTTTATTTGAGTACAGCTTGCAAATATTTTCTTCTATTCTGTAGGTTGTCATTTGCCTTGTTGAGTATTTCCTTAGCTGTGCAAAAGCTTTTAAGTTTAATCAAGTCCCATTTATTTACAATACAGTAGAACTTCTATAGTTGACCACCTCCTTACACTGAACACCTCCTTAAGTTGACATGATTTCATAAACTGAATATGCACCACGTTAGTACAATAGGCCTAGTTCCTTATGATGACCACCTCTGTATGTTGACCAGTTTGTTACAGTCCCTTGGCTGGTCAATTTACAGAGGTTCTAGTGTATTTTTGTTGTTGCTCAAATTGCTATTGGGGCCTTCTTCACAAATTCTAGGCCCTTATCTAGAACAGTTATTTCAACATTTTCTTCTAGAAATTCTAAGGTTTCATGCCTTACATGTAAGTCTTTTATCCATCTTGAATTGATTTTTGTGAGTGGTGAGAGATATGGATCCTGGTTCATTCTTCTGGATGCCACTATCCAATTTTCCCAGCATGATTCATTGACTAAGGCTTTTTTCCCATCACAGATTAGTTGGCTGTATGTGAATGGTTTTTACAGATTTCAAACTATACGATAAGGCTGTAGTAACCAAAACAGCACAGCATTGGTACAGAAACAGACACAACAATGGAATAGAACAGAGAACTCTGTACAACTTTAGAACCTATTTTTGCCCTACAAGATCAATTCCTGCCCTCAGCTTTTCAATATTGAAGAGCATTAACAAAATTGCTACTCTTCAACCCTTCTTACTTGAAACCCAGGATAGTGGTAGGGAGTAGGGGTGGTGTTAATTTAATTCTAACACCTGAAATTACCTCCCAGGCTTGTGCTAATTTTTTCACACTTAATTTTGTGGGGGATAACTTTCACCTATCAGGAAATATAATTTTAGTTTAGATTTTGTAGATACTCCGCAACATGAAAACAGGGCCTTTTCTTATTCACAATTATTTGAATAATTCTTATCTTATTTTTGTCCTCATTCTAAGGTAGGCCGAAGAACCAAGCCGTGAAGGCTCCACTTCCAATTTTACTCCTATCACATGCATATTGCATGGAAACAGCCTTAACTGGCTAAGAACCAACATGGTTAGTAACAAACCTCAGATATTTTGATCACCTTCTGGGATCTTAACAGTTGTAGCGATTGTGCTGAATGATACCAAGTCTAGCTTGACATGAGGGGAAAAAATGACCAGCTTTCCTCCCGGGGAGTGAAGGCGGGGGGAAGGCTAGCTTAGAATTTAGGTCCTGAGAGGTGGAAATAGCACGTTTGTGCCCAACTCTGCAGTTCTTTAGGGCATCCGTACGTTTCTTTTCCGCAGCGGGACGGTTGGTGGGTGCCAAAGGCTCTGATCGTGGGCCCTTCACTATTACCCTCGCAGGGCAGAACCAACCCCACTGCAGGAGCAGCCGCGCGCGGCCCTGGATCAGCGCGCTGTGCCCAGACCCGCGCTCGCCGCCGCCGCCGCCGAGCCGGGCCGGGCGCTCCGCCTCCTGCAGGCCGCCGGTGGCCATGGCTGCCAGGCAGATCCGGGCGCTGACCGGTGCCGGCCTCTGGAGGCAACCTTCAGCCGTCCCGCCACCAAAACCTCTCTGGGTCCGAAAAGGGTTCCGACAGCAGCTCAATTTAACCCTTTGCTCCACTTCCGAGAGAGACTGCGGCTGCTCCGCGCCGGGCTCGCAGGGTAGGCCGAAGAGAACGGCGACGCGCCCGGGTAATGAAGAGTTAAGCCAGGCGGAGCGGCGGATTGCAGAGCTGCACGCGGCAGCCTGCGCGGTGAGACCCCACCCACTCTGCTGGCCCCGCCCCGCCTCGCCCCGCCCCGCGCCGGCGGCCGTGCGCCTGCGCGTCCGGGCCAGCTACGGAACTCCGAGGTTGCCCAGCAGAGCGAAAGGCTGCTGGAAACCGCCTCCGGCCTTTGACACGCGCGGCTCCCGCTCCGACTGTTTAGCTTAGAAACTGAACACACTTTCGCATTCCGGACAAAGGGTTTAGCGTGCATTTGTCTTGAGTATGAGTGTGACTTGGTCTTCCAACAGTGTCCGAGTGAAACTCCCCATAGCAGCGGGGGACCCTTCACCACTCTCGTGTGTGCGACCGTGGTGGGGAAGGCAGTGTGAAAGAATGGATGGAGAAGCTGCAGGAACTAAGTCACAGGCAAAATATGTCGTGTTTATCTGTATTATCAGTTGAACACTTTGCAGTCCAGTGATTTTAATAATGAAAAAATAAGACTGACAAATTCACTTTTTACTACTATCCTCTCGTTCTTTCCCAACCCTCTAAGTGAGCAAAGGAAACTAGTCAGGCGTTTACGTTCTTCCTAGACTGTCCGGGCTGCTTTCTTCAATTTCATGTATTTGATATTGCTTGTTAGCACCAGTATCTAAACTTCCCTCACATCGTTTCTTACATCTCAGACTACAGTGAGCATAAAGGCAGCATATTTATATTTTTATTATCTTTACAAAAGAAACGATAAGAAACCGAGTCAATAAAGAAAGCAATAGGAAAGTAACCTATGAATAAGATGTGTGTGTCTGACCAGTACTTAGGGTATGACTTCAGTCAAAGGGGTAGAGGAGAAAATCTTGAAAATTGCCTAAAGTTGATTTTTTTTAATTGAAATGAGTAGGCCCTGAGAATCCACTGTCTTACCCATTCAAGTGCTGAAACCAAACGAATATTAGTCAAGGAATGACTGTTGCTGTTTATAATCTTCTATTGCAAATAACACATCTAGTTTGTTATCATACTTCACACAAATTTGATGAAAATTATTCTTTTTGGAGCCAACACCAGTGGCATATAAAGAAAGGCCCAATCACCCTAAGAAAGGAAAGGAACTTTTTTCCTCACTTATTTCATCAGTGGCAGTATCTCAGGTTAAAAGACTGTCTAGGAAACCATAAGTTAAATAAAACCCCACAACAAACTTGCTTTTCTTTTCCAACAAATCAGAATCCCTTATGATGGTCCTTCATCCGACCTCAAGGCAGATAGCTCTTACCTTTCTCTGGCTGCTGATGTGCATCACTGAACATTTTGCTCTCCAGTCAAAACTATCCTCACTCTTGCCTGATCTTTGTTCCCACATATCAAGGGGCTCATTTATTGAGTACAAATTAAGTTTGCGTGGGCAGCCAGAGAGCTTAGAGGTGCTCAATCCGCAAGGCAAGCCAGACAACAAGCGCATGCGCAGGAACAATCCCTTAGGCTTAGGGGTTGCCAAATCTTCGCCCACCCTTCAAGACTCCCAGAAGCCATGAAAAGGGGAAATAAAGCTGCTGGAGAGTTTCCAGTGTTTGTTTTTCTTCAAGCCCCCAAACATGGGTTTTGCACATAAAGAACTATACTTCAAACAATAGGTCATTCTAAAGAAGTGTTTAGAGAGGCTGTTTCATGTAATCTGCTTTGGTCCTAAAGGATTTGGCAGGCCTTTTAGACCAGCGTTGGGACCTGCTTGCTGACCTCCTGCTGCCCTGCTCTAGCTTTGCTGGAAGGCCTTAGAGTGATCCTAGATTTGAACTCAACCTGTCCTTTTGCTACGAACTTTACTCATGAAAAATAAATGGTTGACTCTTCAACTGGAATAAAATATTCAGCCATTAAATAAGACGCCGAAGAAGTTGTTAGTAGTTCACACAAAAATTGTTTTAGAAGACACACAAGTTTCATGTGTATTTTAATGAAAAGACTCTATAGAAGAGTGATGCACTGAGTCACTGCATGGTAACAAGGGTTAGTTACATCAAAGCCCATAGGGAAATTTCTCTATAAAAACTCGAAGCTAAGTAATATTACCTAAAGGACCCAAATCCACAGAAGAGAGTGTGTTACTTTTACCTTCACACTAAGTACTTGAGACACTTTTAAAAACCATGTCTGAATGCAGATAGAGTATGCTTTCTTGATATTTGAAATGGTGGTATAGTATAAGTTGCTTTTGATCAAATTTGAGAAAGCAATGTGTGTTAATATGTTAAAACAATACTGATGTTTTGCTTAAAAACACAACTAGTAACAATCTGGGGAGGGAAAGAAAATATTGCAAAACGTGCAATGGAGTAACACATCATGAAGATAAAGAAAAGTGTTTAATAATAGCAAAGGTATTACTTTTCTATGAAGACTGTTGGTTTTGATTAGCACCTTTTCTATAAGTTTAAATCATTATCCGCATATTTTAAGTAGTGAAATTGCAACTGCAACTTCTGAGTGAAAGTTCATTTTCAGCCTCTTAAGCTCTTAAAATCATTTAAATCACCTGTTATTAAGCTTGTTACCTAGGAACCGAATGAAAAATATCAGAGCAGTGGCTACATGGTTATTAGGCATAGAGGAGTTCTTGTTTTTCCATCAACTTCTCATTTTTCTCAAACTATATTTTCTCCTTATGTCACATAAAGTTGGATTGTGTATAATGTCGGAATGCATTCAGCCTTTAATTGTAAGTGCCACTAAAATTGCTGGGAAGAAGTTTAATATTGTTTTTTAAATTTTTTGCAGTATTTTATGAGCAGACATTATGGTGAGGAGATATGAAGAATATTGAGACTAATGAATTGTTTTATTTGGTTACACTTCAGGCTGGCCAACTGAATTATGTGGATCCAGCTACTGGCTACGTGGTGTTCACAGAGCTCGCCCACTTGCAGAGAGGTGAATGTTGTGGCTCTGCCTGCAGACACGTGAGTAGCAATTCTGGAATTATGGCAGCAGTTTTTGGTGCTTCTGTAACTTCATAAATACTTATTATTTGAACAACAAGTCAAATAAAAAAGTCAAAGAGACCTGGAGTGCACTTTTCACAAGGTACTTTAGCCAAGGACAATGAAGTTCTTAGTACCAACATAGGGCCTTTAAAGTTAATGGAATTTTGTAATGTTTCACTGTGAGCATCAGTTCCTTGAAATGCTGTGATTTGAAGTTCATGGGAGCTCTTTATGACAAGGAAACTTTTCATGAGGTTTCACATAGGCATGTACTAAGAGGACAGGAAAAGAAATCTAGAATGTTGCAAACTAGATCTCAGAGTAACATTTCTTCTTTATTAAGTAAATAAATAGAAACTTGCCCAGCATTGAGAGGTTGGTTTCCTTCACATGATAGTAATTTTGTTCTTTTTCTCTTTTCTTCCTTTCTCTCTTCCTTTCCACCCATATGAAAATATTCTCTGTCTCTCTTTTCTGGTCTGTGTTTAAAATAACTGTGAAGCTGGATTTCTCCAAATTTAGTGCTATCCAGTTCCTAAAAGGTTTATTTCAATGGATACATCTGTGTTTACTAATTAAGATGAACTAACTACTCCTTTCCTATTTTGAGCAAATAATAAGTGGGAATAAGTGCCACACTATTGCTTTTTAAAGTCATAACTTGTTAGAGAGTTGAGATTGTAGAGAGGTAACAACCTCTGCTTATAGAACACTTTGTATGAAGGTGTTATTTCCTTCAACTGGCCCACCTTATAATTAAAGAATAGACATTAAATGTATGTATAACTCCAGCCAGTATTGAAAAATTAAACCTTCACTTTTATGTATGTTCCTATGCCCTTAGCTGTTTCTAATCAAATGCATAAGAGCTTTGTGTAAATTGAGGACTAGAGGATTTTCTAAGAGTGGGTTTTTGAAGTAAAATTCTTAAAGTTGGAAGGATGAATTTAGGAAATGGTTTTTGGACCCTAATTAGGACCATTTGCCTGAGGTTGCCAATATTTCCCCTCTTAGTCTAAGGGACCCTATAGATCAAATGATCTATATGACATTATTAGCAGTTTCTTTCTTTCTTTCTTTCTTTTTTTTTTCCATGAGAAGTGTACTTTTTCAAGGTGATTGGTAAATAATTCAATAATAATTTGTTTTATTTCTTCTGCAGTGTCCATATGGCCAAGTCAATGTTAAAGATCCATCTAAAAAGAAGCAATTCAATTCATATTTTTATGTTTGACAACGATTTCATCTCTCTTCTCTGTAATTGAACTTGTGTTAAAAAGAAAATAGAGTCCAAATTTAGAATTGCTTTCCGTGCTGTTAGTATTTGAACACCAGTTTAATGTTAAATACATATATTAAAAGAACATCAATAAAGTGAAAAATCTAGTAAATGTTTGTTTGTTTCTGAAGTGGCACATTGATAGTTATTTTTGTTTCTTTTTGCTTCATTATCAGACACATATGTTGAAGAAAGAAAATAATGATTGTTCCATTAAATAGTAGAAATCAGGTCATATTAGTAGATTTTGATTTTTCTTAGTCTCAGTTTTCCTACTGTTTTCTCATCAGTGTTGGCAATCCAAGGAAGGTTGCTGGCAAATAGAACAGTTTTAATACATTCTTCATTTTATTTATATCTTGAGCTATAAGGAGATTAATATAATATATTGTGCAGCATATGAGGACCCAAGAACTACCATCCTGCGTCAAGAAATGTTCTCATCTTCCATCTGTTCTTTCAATAAAATCTTTAAATCATTTTGACAGGAGGGTCAGTCTGCTGAAGATGGAGGGTCAGTTGCTTAGACCATTCTCTCTTCTCTCCTCCACCCTTTCTTCCTCCATTGCTTTTGGCACTTCCTAGGCAAATCTGTCTTTGAACATTTTATTAACTTTACATTCATTCCTTTCTCTGTGGCCTTGCTGCAGTATATCAGTCACCAATCGGAGTCAGAAGCTCCCAAGGACTACTCACTCATCCCACACCTTCTTCTCTGCTTGCCTAGGAGGAGAGCAGCCCCCAGGAAGCTCTTTCCTAGCCAGAGGTAGCTACCACTAAAAATGAGGCTGCTGCCCTTTTGGAAGGCTAGTTTTAGCCAGACCTAACTCTCAGACCTTGCCCTGGTGAAATCTGAAAGGTTCTTTTACACCTCAAGGGACTACTTCAGGCTCTGCCTGTGGCCTGGAATAAGGGCTTTAGAGATCGTAAGCAACCAAAAGGTTTTGGTACCTTCTCACATACTAGGTTCAAAAAAACCCCTTAACTGTAAAATAAGTGAAAACAAGGACACTGAGGTTCTAATGTTTCCTTTGGTTATGACTTCTTTGGGTTTTTCAAATGTCAAATATTAAATTGTCTCCAAAAAATGGTTGGCTTTTTTGGTGCACCAGTTTGGATGCAGCTCTAACCATGGTGCCCTAACAACCCTGCTGATGAGCCTTGTGAGGTATCAACTGCTTCCTTGGTTGTAAGAGAGTGGTGTCTGTGGCCTGGTAAGAAATTATTTTGAGAAGGAGAATAGAGAAGGTAATCGGCATTATGATCTGGAGGCAGTTAGCTTTTCCAGAAAGGCATACTGATTCCTGGGATCCAGTTTCCTTCCCATTCTTTGGTCAAGAAGTAACTAACTAGCTGTATGTGTCTTACTAGATTTGAAGATTAACAAGGCCATTTCTGGGGTGGGGACGGATTATACATTCTTGCAGCCCCAAGAAGAACAGAAGGAAATAAGACTCTAAACAGTTGTCTCTCTGGAGAAGCAAGGCAACTAAGAAAGGAAGTGCATTTTGAAAATATAAGACTGTTTTGAGAAAATCCCTTAGCACGTGGAAATAACTCAGGAGAAACCTCCTTCCCACAGACAGACTCTTCCCTCCTCCCTAGGACACTTTCTGCAGTAGGGAACTGGCCCAAGAAGAAAGATGGGTCTATCACAGAGAACTCGTAAGTGGAAACTTGGTGGCTCTTCCTGGCAATTCTTTCTGGCAGAACTTCAAGATTTATGGGCAAACAGCAAAGGCGTCACTGGGGGTGGGGGCTGGGGTGGGACTAAGGGAGAGAGGGTGCTCTTATTCTTTCCTGCACCAGAAGCCTAAGTCTGAAGTTCACTGTGGTTCTAGAGAGATGCATGTGAACCACACGACAGGGGTGGCAGGCGGTGGAGTGCTCCCACATTAAACACAATATGGCCACATAAATGGGCCTCGCTGCAAGAGGTTTAAGCTATATTGTATTCGCACATTGTAAAGTAAAATTCAGGTTTCTTATTAGGTGTGTGTATGCAAACACATGTGGATCTCAAGAAATAGAGACTTCCCAGTTTAAACCAACTCTGGTGCTGCTCCAGTTGCAAGATTTTTGGAAACCCCTGGGCTCAATAAATCAATGGAGATTGATTTCTAGATTGTTTCTAACCTGCAATGACCCAAAGGAAAGTGGCGGTTACTAGGTTCGGGAGTGAAGACGCATTCTCAAAGCTGTAGTTGGGTCCTGGCTGGGGCAGGGCCCTGAGCTCCTAGTTCTCAGGCAGGTGGATGGTGATGCACCCTCTTCTCTCTTCAGAAATCGCACAAATTATGTGCAGCAGGGAAGAGAAGGGCTTTTATTTTTCGAGTACAATTTAAGGCTCCCAAACAATGTGTGTGTGGAACAGATGGGCTCCTCAGAAGGGGAGGCGCTCTGGATCTGGTGGGGGTCTTTGTTCTAGCTCAGCCTTCCCTTCTCCAAAGGCATTTGCAAAGTCTTCCGCATACACGGTTCCTTCCACCGTATGAACTCTGTGGGGCTTAGATTTGTCTTCAGACAAGGCTGGGGAAAGAAGCTTACTACCAGACGAATGGCAGTTGCAGGATACCTTCCTCTGCGCACTTTAAGGTCTCACAGCCCCTGGCCAGCCCAAAAGGAAATTCCACCTCCACCCCTTGCTGACACCTGCTATTTCATCTTCCCTACATTAGTGAAATGTCTTGAGTTTGTGGACTGGATATCTGTCCTTGGTGGAGGATTTAAATATCGGTGCTATTTTTCCCAATAATTAAAAAGTTACTCCTGGATGCCAAAACTATCCCTTTCCCTCAATAAAATAAAAGAAAGAATGAAAGTCAGATATTTAAATGTGTGAGGGGCAGCAGTCCGGTGCACCCACTTGCACGCCTCTGTGAAGAGCCTGATTTCTGCTATGGAAGAACCCAAATCTATCTTCAGCCAGAGATTGGGCAGTTCCTGAACTGTCCAGTTACCCTTGATTTCGGGATACCTGGAAGTGCGCTGGGTGTCTCCAGAGCTGGGTTGACCTTCAACTTCACAAACGGTTTTGAGGTTGGGCTCCTAATGCAAGAGTTCAGACTCATCGCCCTCCTTCCTGGAACTATGGAAGTAAAAGAGCCCCAGGAATCATGGACGCTAGGGATATTGGGGGATCAACGATGATCACATCCACTCACCAGCAATTGTTATTCCATAGTGTGAGCTGATTTTCCGGTGTGCGCTTCAGGGTACTGGCGCCTCCGTGTGTGTGTGTGTGTGTGTGTGTGTGTGTGTGTGTGTGTGTGTGTAGAACGCACGTCGTTACCAAATGCCCCAAATGGTAAACAAGCCAAAGAAGGTTGAAAACCGTTCTTTTGGACAGGGATGAGTTGAGAGCACTCAAGCGTTTTCGGGTGGCTATCGCCGTCCATCTAGTCTATGGCTTTGCTGACAAGAAAAAATGAACCTGGGAAGGTCGTCTCCTCCTGCTTCAGAATCTGACCGAGATGGGTGGTGGTGGTGAGATTTCTCCAAGAAAGAGCTAAAGAGGTCAGGACGGGAAGGGGAAAGTCTGGGGCGGGAGAGTTTAAAAGGTACACAAGTGGGACTAAGTGGCTGGTGGGACTAGTTAGTGAAGCCTAATCTTTGGGTAGAAAGACGGACTCTGGCTTGGCGTGACATGCCAGGATTTGGGACGAAAAAAGAAAGCCAGGAGCTGGATTCGCAGCTCCTGGTCTGTTCTTCTTCGACCCTAAACTGTGCGAGGCAGCCGGTGGAGCAGGCGAGGAAGTAGCGTCCACCCCCGCACAGACCCACGTGCAGCCGCAACACCACGCAGTTTTCGGGAGCAGCTGGCAGGCAAGCGGTCGCCCTCGGCCCAGGCACCGCGAAGGAGTAGCGGTGTTGGCACTTGGGAAGGGGCGGTAGGAAGGGCGGCACCCTTACTCAGACCCTCTCTAGGAGCAGCCAATCTCGCAGCTGAAACCCCCCACCCCACCAGCGCGGAAACCTAGCTGTAATCCCCCGCCTCCCCATCTCCGACTGTGAGGGGCGCTCCGGGTGGGGGGAGTGGGTAAATAACTGGCCCGAGGCCGGGCTTCCAGGTTCTCCTTCCACTTTCTGGCGGCCCGATTGCGCCCTGGCCGACGCAGCCCCTCGGGAACCTGAGACCAGGTAATGTGGCCTCCGCCCCGTCCCGGGTCTGGCGGAATTCCCGCAGACGTGGGTCTACTTGGGTTTGGGTCCGGATTTTCTCTGGGAAGCTTAATCACCACCCCCAGCCCCAAGCTGGAGCCGAGGTGGGAGAGACGACCCCAACCCGCTCCCTGACCCGGCCACCGACACCGACCTAGAACGGACAACACTGCCCAATGTGCTGGGTTGCGGACACCTAGCCCGGCTGCCTAGAGATTGAAGGAAGGACGCGGAGGGGAAGGCGGGGACACGGTGGGTGAACAATCAGTGGCTTAGCCCAGTTTCCCACAGGAGCTACCGCCCATTCACCCGTCAATGCAGGCACCAGCTGGCGGCAGCATCTTTTAGGTACAAGCTGCAGGAAGGCAGGGGCTGGCCGGGGTGGGGGCGGGAGCCCAGGCCGCGCTACGGGACTTCAGCCTGCCCCTCCCATCCCCCCTCCCGCCGCAGCCACAGCGCCCAAGCCTCAAGATGCTCTCGGCTTTATGAGGTTCAGTTACCGCCGAGTCCTCCATTAACACCTCCTCTGATTATTGAGAAGCTGGAAAGGCTGAACGCAGCCTCAGAGCGTGTCTGCGGGCACCAGCCCGCGTCTGTGCCCTCTACCCACACTTTCCTCCTCCCCCTCCCTATTTGGAAGCATAAACAGAAAATAAAAGACAGGTGGAGAGAGCTGAGGGTCAGAGGTGAGGAATTTAGATCAATGAGAGCGAGAGAGAGTGGGAATTAATTTTCATCCAACTATTTATTTATTTATTTGGATTAACAGAGGGACCGTCGGCGAGACGCGGGAAGTGGCCCGCACCTCCGGCCGCCGCCGACAGCCCTTCCTTGCTGAGAACCGATTTCTTGTGGGAAAACATTTGACATCTGGAACTCGAGGTAAGATCTCTATGGCCCTATGGGGCTTGCCTATCGCAGCAGGTTTCTGCCCTCCGGACGTCGGGGAACCCTGGGGGCGTCTTGGGAGCCTATCCCGGGAAGCTCGGGCTTTGCTCCCAGCCAAGTCCTCCCCTGAGGTCTCTGCCTAAGGAGCGGTCCCCCACGCGCCCCCGGATGGGAGGAGGTGCTGGAGACCCCAAGCTGATGTGCGGCTTTTTTCTGCCAGTGCACCCACCATTACGGCGTGATCAACTCCTTTTGCTCTAAGAATGCTGAACGGTACCACTCTAGAGGCAGGTGAGTTACAGACCAGGTTCCTTCCCATTTTCTTTGCCCGCGGGCTGGCGTGCATATCGTGTGCGTGTGTGTGTGTGTGTGTGTGCGTACGCAAGTGCGCGCCTTCGCTGGGTGGAACTAAGAGGGGTGTGTGTTTGTCTTAAAAACATTCGTAGCTGGAAAATACACAGTCTGGGTTCAGTCTGTCTCCTGACTAGCTGGATTTCTGAAACCTGCATTTCCTTCTTTTTGCCTTTCTTTTGAACGTCTTTGACATTCCTCAGGATGCGGGGTCTGGGGCGCCAGGCAGAGGTCACAGTGCCGCTGAGCTTTAAGTAGTCGGTGGCCCGAGGAACACGCTCCTGGACCCTCTGCGGAGCTGCTGGGGGTGTCCCCTCCTTGGAAGGGATAGAAGGAGTCAGACAAGACATCGTTTCTCACTCGTGTAAGGCTTAACTGGAGACTGGCTTCACGCACCATCATTTTTTTGTTCAGTCCTAACCCAGCGCAGCCGCTTCTGCGTCTGATCTCAGCGGACGCAGTGCGGGACTTCTGCCCTTATTTCTGGGGGCCTGCGGACCGTGGCAGAGCAATCTCAGGTAAAGGATTTCAGACTCCAGAAGCGCGGTATTCTAGGCTTGGCATCTGCCCCGTTGGAGATTAATTCAGGGTTATGGAAGCCTGAGGTTAGCAGGGAGGCTTTGCAAGCGCGCGGGGTGTGCGTGGGCCCAGAGCGTGCAGAACACGGCGGGGCCCTGGCTGAGGGGTCGTGCGTGAGAGCGGCTGGCAAGAGTTCCCAGCTCCCCTTTTCGGGCAGTGGCGCTGCCGTTTGTCTTAAGGGAGTCCACCTTCCCAGGACTGAATTAGAAGCGCGCTGTTACGCAGCGCCAATTTGGACCGGACAATAAACTCCATTTAGTGGGAAGGTTCGCACTGTCAAAAAATAATAAAAATAAATGAATAAATACAACCATAAAACTCCTGGCCATCGCTTACCTTCCACCCCACGCAGTCCTGGCATCCCTGGCCAGGTCTCCTGGCTCTAAGCCTGTGGTTCCCAGCACCTAGGGAGACTCTGACTTCTCCCCTGGGCTTTGAGGTGCTCGCGACAAAGCCAAAAGCTGCACGTTGTCTCAAGAGCTGCACCTTTCAGACCAAAGGGGCTCCTTAACCAGCTTAATAGAATCTAGAGGCAAAGGGATGTCTCCTTTTCCTTTAAAGGGCAAACTCAGGAGCACAGGACCATGGCCTCTAAAATAGAAGTCTAAAGAGACTTTAAGTCATCACAGCTCTCAAGGGATGCCCATTGGTTTGGTTATTTTCCTTTCTGGAACTTAAAGTCTCCACTGCCCCCCCCCACCGGGGAAAACCATGCATCCCCCTTTGCTTCTCCTCTCCTCCCTTCTGGGGAGTTTGACTGGGCCCTGTCCCTTTGTCCCAGTGGGCCTTACTGAGCAGGGGACAAGGGCACTCTTATTTCATTGACCTTCATGGAGCTTCTAGGATCCAGAACTCTCAATTCTAATTCCTCTGCTCTGCTCAAGTCTAGCCACCTGCTTTCCTGCGGGCAATAGCTATGCAGGGCGGGTGCTATTGAAACAGAAAGGAGAGAGTGCTTAGTGGATTGTTTGTGCTCAGTTGTGAGAAAGGGCAACCTTAGTGCAGGGATCTGTCCCATTAGTCCTAGTAGAGCTTTGAATTTGAGAGGAGACTTCAAATCTATTCTTGGACACGGGCGGGAGTGAGCCTATGCACCTGCCCATAGAGCAAGGTGGGGGCTCAGCTGCAGGAACTGAAAAAGAGAACCCTCCAACTTTTATAGAACACTGCAGGTCATTCAGCCCCAACCATGGAGAATGGGAGTGTTTTTTTTTTTTTTTTGTCCATGGCCGCCAGGTTCCAGTCTCTCTGCTAGAGAGGGGAAAGGAGACAGAGCTAAAACACACTCACGCTTATTTAAAGTCCTTTGAGAATTGGGGTGGGTGGCCTCTTAGGCAATCTGTCAGGGCTCCAAAACCAAAAGTTTAGAACACCACAAGTTACCTACCCAATTCTTGGGGCTTCTTCATAGAAACTATGAGAGGAGAGAGGGCCGAGAGGATGGAGAGCTATTTCTGCAGATCTAACAAGGGCCTTCTAAACTTCAGCAGGCCCTGGCCCCACCTTCAGCTTTCCACAGACTTCCTGCGTTCGCTGAGAAGGAAGAAATCTGGAAATACGGGAAGGAGCAAATGCCACTGGGCGCAGAAACTTATAACCTGAGTTTTATAAGAAAGAGCAGGCATAGCTAGGATTCAACTCCCAAGCTGATTGCAGAAAATGCTCTGTCCTGCTTGTACTGGTGGATGATTAACAAATATGTGTGGCATGAATGAGTGAATGAATGATTGGAGAGCTTACAAGGCCTCTGTGCTTGGCTTCCCTGGAGACTCTTCACAACTGTTCTGGCTTTTTCCTGGAGTTACTTGTTAAATTTTCCCTTCAGGTAGTCTTCTAAGTTTTATCTCTTGCAAGGAGGGAGTGGTGTTCTTGGGCTCTTTGTTGTTTTTGCTGAGCTGGATCAAAATCCAGCAACAAGGAAACCTAATTCCAAACCTACCCGTTTGGTGTATGGGGGAGGATTTAGTGCAGAAACTAGGCAAAGTGGGTTGAGGTCCTGTATTTACTTTTTGCTTAGAGCTTTCTTAACTGATGTTCTCAGAGACCCCTCCTCTTCTCCTCTTCGTGGGCTTTGAGTCGGTTTAGCCGCTGACTTGTATGAGTGCAATCTGCCCCTTTGTGAGAGGACCTGCTGTCTCTGAAAAGGCTGCTGCCCCCAGCCCCTCCTGAGGGCTCTTCTTGTATGCACGTGGGTTTGAAAAGCTCATTGATTTCCGTCCAAAGGGGCTAATTACATTACTTACAGTAAATAGCAGCCCTGCTGTCAGGTAGGGCTGCCAAAGTGTGTGTGGGGAATCTCCAGCTTAGTTCACTTGATTGGCTTCATTTTTGTGTGAAATTGTGTTTTATGAGCTTTATTCTGGCACCCGGAGGACCTTAACAGCGTCCAGTCTGCAAATAACATTATTTTTGACCCTGAGAAAAAAGGAGGGGAAACAGTGTAATCTTGGGTTTCATGGAAGAGGCGACTCCCAGCAGCCTCTGAAGGCGATGCTCTGGGACAGGAAGTCAGGCTGCTGCACCGGGGGTCGTTTCCTCCCTTGTCCCTTTCCTGCCTGCCTTCCTTCCCCCTCTTTCATTTCTTTTCTTCCTTCCCTCCTCCCCCTCTCATTCTCATTCTCGCCCTCCTTTCTTCCTTTCTCTTTCTATTCCTCCCTGGCTTCTCTTCCTTTATCAACTAGGTTTGGTCACAGGTCTGTGTCGGGCTCCCCTGGGCGGGAAGGCCGTCTTCTGCCCGGCAGCTCCTCCAAAGTCTCCGGGATGTTTCTGGACAGGGGCATCACCAGTCCTGGGAGAGTCTGCGGGGAGTGGTGGGCAGCACAGGCTGGCGAGGGCGAAAGGAGCAGGGAGCCGCCCTGGGCTTCCTCCTCCCTCGGAGTGAAGCCGGTTGGTGCCTGAGGCTGAGCCCCACTTGGGGGCCTCTGACCATTTGAATGAATTGACAATATCAGAGCATTGTGGACCCTTTTTAATGGGGCCAGGATGGGGCTCTCCCTAACAAGAACAGAGGGTGACAGAACAATCCCACCTCTTGTGAGGAGCGGGTCTGCCATGCTGCTTGTCACTTCTCACCTCCCCTCCTCCACAGCAGGGAGCCCCTTTCACACCCTTCTAAGTGTGCCGGTGTGTCCAGTTGTACAAGCCTCCTGTCCTACGAGAGTAGTGGGATCAACATGCAATAGGGCCAGTGCCTAGTCTTGGGGGGCAGACGCCAAGTTCCCAGGGTTCCCTAAGTCACTGCCCACATTGATAAGTTTTAAATGGGATATTAGAATCTACAGCAGTTTTCCTTTAAACCTGAATTGGGTACAAATAAACCACCTTATAGTAAAGGTTCAGTTTGCATGCCCACATGTACAAATCCATACCCTGTCCCTTACACTCTCATTTTCTCAAAGAAGATCTTTTTTCAAAAACTAACCCTTGGTTAGAAATACAGGTGCTCCAAATGCTCTTTCCATGTTGGAGGAAGCTCCAGAGCCTGGTAGGATCCTGGGCTCTCAGGGAAGTGAGGTAGAGACGAACTGTCAGATGCTTTAAAAAGAGGGGTGAAGATGGGTGGGGGGATAAGGGTTATCTCCACTTCAGCTTAAATTTCCCCTCAACATTTAGGTATTTCAGGTGACAGCCCTGTAGGCGGGGAATGAAAAAACTCACAAGGAGGAAACCCAAAGTTTGGAGCCGAGGTTCTAAGTGCCCTGAACCGGGTTCTGATCTTGAACTCAGATCAAATAGGCCAGCTGTAGGCCTCCCGCGCCAGGGCGGGGACAATAAGGGCTCCTTTTCCCTTTTAAAACGTGACTACTGAGAACTCTTGGAAGGATATGTGGTTGTGTGTGTGTGTGTGTGTGTGTTTGTCGGGAGGTAAATGCCCCCTCCTCCTACCGCCTCTCCCTTCTCTATTCCCCCCACCCCTTTGTAATGTTTGTCCCCGCTTGCCCATCACCAGGGGGTTGAGAGGAGTATGACAGGTCTTTGTTGTCTGAATAAAAATCCGTGGCAGCTCCAGGGAGAGAACTCCTCCTACTAAATTATCAAAAATGGGCTGGCTTTAGTCTCTTAACAAATTGGACACAGCTCAGGCGGGAGCAGTCCCCAACCCAACCTACAGGCACTGGGAACTTGCAAGCAGCCAGGGACCACTGAAAATAGCACTTCTTTTTCTTTCTTTGTGTTCAAAACTATTTTCTTTCCTCGCCAGATTTTGTTTTCCTCCCCCCGCTGCAGTTGTTTCCCATTAGTAACTCGATCTCCGAGAGCAGTTAAGATTCGCTTCTTTCCCCTCCGCCCGTGTTTGTTTTCCGCACATCTCCTTCAGGGGGCCGCAGGGGCTTTATTTCCCTCCTCCCCCTCCTTGGACCCCCCCCCCCAGCAGACCGATTTCCACTCTGCTTCTTTCTTCTCTCTGTCCATCTCGCCCTGTGTCCCCGGGCGTCTCCGCGCTCCTCCACCGCGCAGCCCTCTGCGGTCCCTTTGCTACTTCACTCGGATGAGCTGAGAGCCCCGGGCGTGTGTATATGGAAATAGTGGGGTGCCGAGCAGAAGACAACTCGTGTCCTTTCCGCCCCCCAGCCATGCTCTTCCACGGGATCTCTGGAGGCCACATCCAAGGCATCATGGAGGAGATGGAGCGCAGATCCAAAACCGAGGCCCGTCTGGCCAAAGGCGCTCAGCTCAACGGCCGCGACGCGGTAAGGAAGGGCTGGGCGGCCGCGGCAGCCGGGCGCCCCTGCGCGCTCCGTAAGCCGAGTCTCCATCCCCAGGCCAGCAGGGGTTGGGGACGGCGGGTCGCGGCGACGTCCGTTTGAGGATGGAGGGTGGGTTTTCTCCGGGGCACCCAGCTCTGCGAGGCTAAGCAGCAGCCCTCTTTCTGACTTGAATTGTCTACCCTACCCAGACCTGAGCTCGCTCGCCTTAATCGCAGCGGTTCCCGAGCGAGCCGGGCGAGCCGAGGGTGGGAGGAGGGTCTGTCCTCCTCTACAACCCCCGAACTCCAGTCTCCTGTCTCCTGCCTCCTGTGGTTCTGGGATGCTTGCGGGATCCGCAGCCCCGAGGGCAAACTGGGCTCAAGTAATAGAAGAGCCGCGCACCCCTGAGGCTTCCAGGCCAAGCCGGAGCCGGGGTGGGTTGCGTCTCTGGGCCTGATGACCTGACTTTTAGACGACACGCGCTGGGAGGACTCCAATTCTCCCGATGCTCCTGGCTGGGCACCTTCTGTCCAGAAATGTTCAGAGTCTCTGGCATCCTGGTGTAGTGTCTCTTGGAGACAGGACTTCGTTTAGCTCCTGGGCCAGGCGGGTGTCATGTGCAGGGGGAAATCAAATGTAAAATGCAGAGGCGTCGGGAGGCTCCAGACCAAAGGCAAGAACTTTCCAACCCTGCTTAGAAGAGCTAATCAACTACTACTGTTATTTCTGTTTGTAATAATAAAAGTCATCTCTCTTAATGAAGAAACTCAGTTAGTAATCTAAGTGCTTCGCTTTCCTTCTTACTAACAGGAGAGGGAATACTACAGAAGTCTCGGGACAAGATTTCGGTTAAATTGATTTGTAGATTCTTTGGTATCATACCAGGAATTGGAGCTCAACTGTAGCTATCCGGAGAGTACTCTGGCCCAGTTAGCAGTACGTTGAGTCTTGCCAAGTAGCCCAGTTGCTGGATGTGTTCACCTTTGCAAAGTAACTGTGGGCCCCTGGTCTGAGTAACAGACTATACTTATTCAGGCCCGCCAAAGTTTTGTGGGAAGTCCAACCCGTTTCTGCTAGTGTTTAGGGAAATGTCCAATGTTAACTGCCCCCCTTTTTATGGTTGTCCTATTTAAAAATAGAAAGCAGCAACCCAAACCCGAATTTCACAGTGGAACTGGGCTCATCAAAGTGAGGTGTACCACTCATTCCCGGGGTGTCAGTGGGGACCCCGGAGGGCAGCTTAACTTGGGCACTAAGCAGATTTTCGGACAAAGATCTCAGTGCCTATTCTGATGCCTGAAAAAGAGGCACTGTACAGAGGGGGCTGGACAACGAGCCTCTTTGGGAACAGCCACTTTTGACCTTAGCTGGGAACAAGACTAATAGCCTTGAAAATTAGGGAACAGCAGGATATGCCAAACACATCTTAATTAAAGCCATGTCAGCTAAGTTATGAGCACAGGTATAATAACTCTTTTTTGCTTTTGATTTCAACGCTGCTTATGAGAATTTAGATAAATATAATTGTAATGCCGTTTGTTTAAAAACAATTTGTTTTAGTTTAGTTTTCCCTTCCACTTCCCAACAATTGCCATTGTTTTCTTTTATATGGGTTGAAAGCCACAACTTTTAGCTGGTAATTGTTTGAATTCTGAACTCTCAACAAACTATGGTCAATACGCTCTGCTCCCAGTCCTTTTTTAAAGGGAGGTTGGGATGTCTGTAGGTTAATAGTCCTGGGAGGACGGGAAGGAGGGTTCAGACAGAGAAGAAAGCGAACAAACTGCACACCCGGACATTACAAACGTCCCCCCCACCCCGTCCTGACTTTCCGGGTTTTGCGTTTGCCTTGTGGCCCCTGGCCCCAGCTGCACGCGCTGTAGCGCTGGGCTTGCTCTGCCCAGGGTAGGGAGCCCGCGCTGTGCGGCCGCGCGCCCTGCTCAGCGCGCAGTGTGCTTGTTTTGCAGGGCATGCCCCCGCTCAGCCCGGAGAAGCCCGCTCTGTGCGCCGGCTGCGGGGGCAAGATCTCCGACAGGTACTACCTGCTGGCCGTGGACAAACAATGGCATCTGAGGTGCCTCAAGTGCTGTGAATGTAAGCTGGCCCTTGAGTCCGAGCTCACCTGCTTCGCCAAGGACGGTAGCATTTACTGCAAGGAGGATTACTACAGGTACTTCCCCGCCCCTCCACTTCTTCCGCTGGGGAACCCCTGGCGGGGCCACCTACCCAGCCCGGGTCACCTCTTAGTCCCCCGCCTTTTGCCCTTTCGGGGTACCGTTATCATTTCCACGGGGAAGTCCAGGGCGTACGCAATGCCCGGAACGGCAGGAGGGATGGGTGGGGAGGACATCCAAGGTCTACAGCGCTTTTAGTGAAAACCCTGCGCTCCCAGCACTTCGCAGCTCGGTTGGTAGAACCCGGGAAAATGCCCGGAAGGGTAAACGGATGTGTCTCCGTCCACCCGAGACTTCATCGGTTTTCTTTTTCCGCTTCCTACGAACTGGGCAAGTTCCGCCCTTTGGAACTGAACCGGTAACCCGGGCAGTAGCAACCGGGTGTTGGCGTTTTCACGGATGACAGGAGACCGTGTAAATGAATATGAAAAGGAATAAACGCCACTGCAGAAACCAGAAGCCACTCCATTCGGAGTCCTCTACCGCTAGTTAGAACCGTGTCCGCCAGACTAGAGAGAAAACTCAGCGGCAGGCACGTTTGATTCTTCCCAGTTACGTCTCTGGATTGGGAAAGACAGGACTACGTTCAGGTGACCAAGCTCCACTCTCAGCCTAGGCAAGAGAGATGTTTAAAAAAAGAATATACTTTCCTCTACAGAATTGTCCTTTTTCTAAGGCCGTGTCCAGAAGCTTTCCCGCACGCTCAGACATTCAGGACTAATACCTTCATTCATTCATAGAATATTTTGTAGTTAAGTGTTTTAACTTGGCATCACAATTAAGTGCAAATTAGCTAGTGCAGTTTTTTCCCCCCTTAATCTGCACTTTATAGAGAAGGAAACTGAGTTCCAGTTGCCAGGTTCTTCTGACTTTAATGTAAGGATTTTTTCTTTTTTTTTTCTTTTTTGCTCTTGGTTCACCAGAACAGGTCAATGAGCAAATCAAATTGATGCCACAATGGGTCCACTATCCCGTCCTCCGGGAACCCTCTCTGGTCTTAGTCTTGAGCCACTGCAGACCAAGCCCAGGTATCGCGGGTGGGACATGGCTCTGCCTTGTTTCAACCAGAGCCCTGACTCAACTGTTTCCTTCCAGAAGGTTCTCTGTGCAGAGATGTGCCCGCTGCCACCTTGGCATCTCCGCCTCCGAGATGGTCATGCGCGCCCGAGACTCTGTCTACCACCTGAGCTGCTTCACCTGCTCCACCTGCAACAAGACCCTGACCACAGGTGACCATTTCGGCATGAAAGACAGCCTGGTGTACTGCCGCGCTCACTTCGAGACCCTCTTGCAAGGGGAGTACCCACCGCAGCTGAGCTACACGGAGCTGGCGGCCAAGAGCGGCGGCTTGGCGCTGCCTTACTTCAACGGCACCGGCACGGTGCAGAAGGGGCGGCCCCGGAAGCGGAAGAGCCCAGCACTGGGAGTGGACATCGTCAATTACAACTCAGGTGGGCCCCCTACCCTTTTCCCAGCTCAGCCCCAGCCTGCGACTTCCCTGAGGAGCGTCCCTAGCGCTCCTTCACTATCCAAGGTCTTGCTGTACGAGGGTGCTTTGCTCGATGGCCCCCCTCCCTTCTTCTCTCTCTGAAGAAAAGGGAGGAGGGGGCCAAGGAAGAGGAAAGTGTGGGAGACAGAGGCAACACTTTCTTTAGGTTGTGGCAAAAAACACATTGGTAACTACGGGGCTGACTTCCCCCAAACAGGCTGAGCCAAATCCTAGTTGCCCATTAGTTAATGAGCCCATTAGTTTCTGGCTCCCAGTTGGAGCAAAACAGCCCCAGGGCAATTCCTTTGTGGAAGCCAAATTATAGATCCTGGAGGAGGGTTTCCTGAATCCTGAAGAAAAAAGTCTTCAGAGCCCAACCTCAGTCTGTCTAGAGGGGGCAGAGGCTGTGGTCACCAGCCCGAAGTTAATCAGGAACACAGTTGGCAAGAGTGTTGAAAAATCTAATCCCTGATCTTGGCGAAAAGCAGCTGTAGGGGTGGGAATCATTCTCCACAGCTGAGCTGGCCTGTGTCTTTCCCAGATGAGAGTATTCATCCAGCAGGCTCATTCTCTGTGTGATAGACCATCCAGACATCAAGACCCCTGCCAACTGAAAGAACCTCCAGGTCAGGCCCACTGAAGAGGCTTAGCAGGATGGCAGGCTGCTCTTCTGTCCTCTACCAAGCTTCTCTCTTAATTAAAACCAAAAATGCAAGCACACACCAAGAGCACACTTTCTTTTGCTCTGGGGACACAGCTATCATTTATCAATCTCTTTCACATGCGTCAATTTCCCATTGTTGGTAGCCTGCCCCCTCCTTCTATTCCCCAGTTGATGATGGTGACAGGCCCTTCACACCATAATCTCTCTAGCTAAGATGCTTAATTTTTAAGATGCTTAAGAAACTGCACTAGCTAATTGGTGCTTATTTGTGATGCCAAGTGAAAACACGTCTGACCAGAACAGAAGGAGGTCTTCTTGTGTGTCCCAGCTACTGTAAAAGGGGCTTTCAGAAAGCTCTGGATAATTTTGGAGAGCCTGAGGACCTTGACTGCTCTGACTTTCAGTGCTCTCTCCTGGACTTGGCTGGAAATCTCAGCAAGCAGGAGACTCACACGGGAGACTGTTCTGTTGGAAGGGACCTTGGAAATCTTACTAGGGCAATCTCCTGAGCACCCCAGACACTAAGTATGAGCATCCAAAGCAGGGACCCTCCCTGTGTCTGGCATGACATCTGATGTAACAATGGTAAAGGAACAGTCAGTTAAGTGATTCCCCCAAGCTCACACAGCCGTGTGCATGTGGAACTAAGAGTCCTCTGAGTGGAGAGCTTTCCGGGGATGGAATGGTGGGGCAGTCCCCAACCTCTCCTAGTCTCTCTTCTGGGTAGTGGCAGCTGTCACAGGGAGAATGGGGACTGGGGAGCCCAGCCACGGTGCAGTTGTTCCCTAGAGGATTCACACCAGTGTTGCTGGACAACGGCAAATGACCTGCTCACTATGGACCCCACCAGGGTCGGTCTGTGTGAGGGCAGTGGTACAGCTTCGGGTTTTGCCAACCCTCAGTAGCTTCGCCCTCACCCTTGCCCCCTGCCCCCTGCTGTGCTGGGGCAGGGGATTTGGTTAGGGGCCACCGTGCCCAGCATGCTTACTTCATCTCCTTTGATGCGTAGTCCCAGGGGCAGGGCAAGCAGGGCACTAATTGTTCTTTACTAATAGAAGATGACATTGGAATCTGAGCTACTCATCAAGGCCCTACTGGCCTAAAGTGTGTGTGAGAGAGAATGAAACATACATAACTAGTGAGATTTTGGAGAGAGGGAATCTCTCAGCGAGGATCTAGCCCAAAGGTGACAATCCTGGCTTTTTGCTTGTTTACTTCATCTACTTAGCTAGATTTGATTTTGCCTTGGATCTTTATGTTAGAAAGATCCAAGGAATCGTAAGAACAGTAGAATTTAGCTTCTCTTCTCTGAAGAGAACTAGAAAGTAAAAATTTCTTAAGAATAATGAAAATCTCTTTCTGAGCTACTTAGCAAGTTGATGTTGTGCTGCTCTCAAAGGAGGAAAAAATGGTTAAGTCATCCTTAACCCCAAGACTCTGTACATCACATCACCACAAACTGGATGCCTCTTAGTTAACTTTCATTTCATCCTTGCTAGACTTTCCCCAGAAATTAGTAAATAGCATGTGCTTTTGTAAAGATTAGGTGAAAATAATCTAGAGGAATTGATTTAAAATTCCCTAACCAGAAAGCAGCCCACCATTGAAAAAAGTGTTTATGAATTGAATGTTAGTTTGGTATAAAACTAGGAAAAGAAACCCTTCAGCAAATTAAAAATGGATTAAAATGTAGAAAATCAAATGGACCCATAATTTTATATTATTTTAGCCTTCTTTGGATTTTATATTGCTATCTCTGCTTAAATGTAAACAAGTCTCATGAAGGGTAATGTTGGTACTAAATCAAGTACAATTTCACAGTTATATATATATTATATATGCTTCTAAATGCACAAAAAATCATACTAGGATTTAAACATTCTCAGAGAAGATGGGCAACTTGGCAAAGGCCAGTTAGTTCTGGACATTAGGCAAAGGCCTTTTCATGAGACTATTCTTAATTTAGTTTATGCCTCTGTGAAAATTAATCAGGCAGATATTTTAGAAAGACCCATGGAAAGTTTATCTGAAATGGGGGATTGAAATAAGACCTTACAAAGGTGAAAAAATTTAGTTCGGGGTATGTAGCTCCAATTTGGGTAATTCAGCATTAATTGAGAGACCAAACTTTTCCCCCTTCTCAAAATCTCCTTTCCTTGATTTTTTCTTCCCGTTCAAGCTTTTAAGGCTCCTGGTTGTTACATTAGCCTGGCAGTGACCCCTAGTGGTCTTCCAGGGATCATTTAATTCTCAAAAGGTTGCACACTTTGAGAATACAGACTCTCTTTAGAATATAGGTGACCACGTCACACACGATTGAAAATAAAAAACTATATATTTAGATCTTTGTATTAAAGTTACAATACTGGATGTATACTTACAGGTAGATGTTTAAGACAGTTTTAAGAGTTATCATTTCATCTCATAATTTGGTGGTGGGGGTAGGAAGATCCCTTAAGTTTTAGAAATAGACCTTAAGGAAACACAATAATTTGCAAGTTTACATAAGTTATTTATAGTTAAATGTAAATAATTTAGGATCATGCGCTGAGCTAATCTGCAGAAGAAATACATTTCTCTAAGTTGCATAATATGTGACAACATGGTCACAGGAAAATCATTTATAGCAATATCAATTTAATAAAGATCTGAAAATCTATCTCTTTACACATTGAATTATGTATTTTATGTGGAAATGAGGCTTATAATTATATGTAGTGCACTAAAATGTTCTGCTGAGTTTTTGATCAGCAACAGTGGGTACAGAGTGAATATTCAGGGAGGCAATTTCATTTCCATCAGATAGTACTATGATTATTTTTCATAAATTTCATTTTTAAGAATTAATGATTACGTAATTTGGTATGGAATCATAGTCATTTCTAAAAATATAACCTTGGGGAGGGGCGGAGGTCTAAGGGCACTGTTTAAGTCTTCTATCCTAAGTGTAATATTCAATTTGATGTGTTGTTCAGGGTAAGGTGCATGTTACTCTCATATGGTAGGAATGCAGTTATACTTGAAGAAGCCTTCAGTGAGTAACGTGTGCATCTTTGACCATTTTGTTGTGGGTGTGCTTATAATTTGGGTCTGAAATATGGCTCAGTTTATTGGAGATAAGGATAGTTTTATAGTAGGTCATAGAGATCCCATTTCATCCATTTGAGGATATGAAAGTGCAATTCTGTAGACTATGGGAACTTGACATATCCCCACTGAAATAGGACAAGATGTAAAGTATACTCTGTGTTGTCTCTGGGTATATGGTTACTCTTTCTGGTGGAATTTAAGAAGCTTGATGTTCAACATTTGAATGTATACATCTGACTTGGATTCCACTTCAAATTGATTTAATTTGGCATTAATATTTATTTGTAATTTTACCGATGAACAAAGGATTCAAGATCTTGATCGAATGATTCTTGAGATCCTGACCGTGTACTTAACTCAGGGGATCCAAAGGTGAATATGAGACAGTCTTTTCCATCAATTAACTTACCTGCTCTTTCACAAAGTACGTTCTCCGACTATGTGTCTTATGGAAATACAAACAAAGGACACATTAGTTCCTGCCTAGTCTTGTTACATTAGGAGGAATTTCCTGTTAAATGAATCTTGTATGTGGCCGACCTCTTGGTTACTGACTCGAAAACTTCTGTATTTCTGTAAATGTGCTGATTTGCTGAATATATTTTAGAAAGTAATTCTAACCAGAGCACAGGAGGCAGATAGTATGTCACCAAGCAGAAATGAAGAGCTCCCATTAAGGGATGCCTCATCATTTTTAAGAGTCAGGTTTTTTTTCTCCCTCAAGTGACATGATCAGGTTGATTTTAGATTTTCTATTATAATAAACTGAAATGCAGGCTGGTCAGACCCGATTATACATCAGATAACTCTCTGAAGAAAGGAGCTAAAAAAACCATTGACATGCCCTTCAATTTCAGAAGCGCACTGAATCAGAATCAGTAAATGTTTCATTTGTAATTATATTTCCTATGCTGAGCCAGGAGATTATTGGAAGTGACCTTCTAAGTATGCAGCTTTACATCCTGGGGATGATGAGTCTCTGGCTGGTTTCAAAGATGGGGATTGTTTTGCTGTTGCTGCTGAGAAAGGCTTTGCAAGGAGAGAGAAAAATGCCACCCTCCCTCTGCCCGGCCAGCCATGGGCACAGCCCAGATCCCATTCACAAACAGCTAGAGCGATAGAGACTAAGAGCTGATCCTAGAAATAAGCGCCATCAGTGCCTCTTAACTGGGAGCTGTGGGGAGCGCTTTGGGCATAAACCAAGTGAAGAGAATCTGGGCTCATTCTCTTTTTAGCAATATTTATTAAAATAACTCCAGGGGAAAAATGTTTTCTTTCTGGTATAGTCCTATGTTAACCAGTTCTAGCTACAAGCTCTGAAAAGTAAAATTCTTATGTTGACAAAAGAAAATTGAAAAATTCTTCATTTTTGACTTCTCTCCCTTCTCCAGCCACTTTCTAACTTTCCACTAATTGAGAAAGCTTTAGGAATAAGGGTCAAATTTGGAAGTGATTTAGATTCTTCTTAGTTGGTAGGCTCTCAGAACTTCCAGACTTGAGAGCTGAAATCCTTGCTTTCCACATCCTTGGTGACAAAAAGAAAGTGCCTTTGGATACCATGTCTCATTCCAGAAATACAGAAAAAATGCAGAGTTTCCAAAACTGTGAATGTGGGCAGTGGGGGGTGATGCACATTGGAAAAGGGTGTCTAATATTTCTATATGAGAAAAGGGTTTCTTTTTTTCTCTCTTGGAGATCTCTCATACTCCCACATCACTACTTAGGGTTTGTTTAACTTCTAAATGTTTTACTAGCAAGCATTAAGTGAAAGAGAAGATTTAATTAATATTTGTATGTTACATAAATTTAAGTTGTATCAGACTCTTGTGGCTCACTTCGGTAATTCCTTCTTTTTGTCTGGATGCTACTCATAACTTGGTTGACAGCCTTTATCACTACTGATACTACCGTCTACCATCGTAGTATCGTACAACCTGCCATGATTTTAGCTAATGGGGAAATTTCCACTGAGTAGTCATTTGTTTACTGTTGTTACAACAGGTTGTAATGAAAATGAGGCAGACCACTTGGACCGGGACCAGCAGCCTTATCCACCCTCTCAAAAGACCAAACGCATGCGAACCTCCTTCAAGCACCACCAGCTCCGGACCATGAAATCCTACTTTGCCATCAACCACAACCCGGATGCCAAGGACCTCAAGCAGCTTGCCCAGAAAACAGGCCTGACCAAAAGAGTTTTGCAGGTAAGATACCTTTCTTTTTGACTGTTCATACGTTGCCCTTCCCCTTGCCAGTGAAAGTAGTTCTCTTCCCTAATTAGAGTGATATGGATATTTCCTATACTACTTCTTTTTAGTTTATGTTAGTTCCCTCCCTAGAGGGTATACTGAGATTTTACAAGGGCTTCCTGGAGGGTGCTCAAACAGACCCTGAATCATTTTAAATGCAGCCACATTCTCTGCACAGATGGGGAGATGTGTCCTTCAAAGCCAGTCCAACTTGCTTTACTGGTATACAAATGAAGGTGATGTTATTTGCACAAGCTGTGGCTCTAGAGATTTCCATTCACATTAAGCTCAGTGCACAGACTTACAAGGAACCTGTTAGCACTGTCTTACTTCAGTAAACTCTTAGCAACTTCTCTCACATGCTATGACTTTGCAAATTCAGCCGGATCTTCTTTTGCCAACTCCTAGAAGTATGGTTAGTGTTTCAGCAACCAACTGGAGCAAGTCAAGTATCTTCCCACCTTAACAAACCATAATTAAAAACTAAATACTGAAAGTTAGTTCTGCTGTCCAATTGTTTTCTTAAGCTCCTCGTGCTAAGAATAGACAACTAATGAAATAATAATGGGCTTCTCCCGCTTCTGAATGGCAAATAGCAGGCGTATTAAATGCTGCTAAGCAGTTTCAGTCTGTTTGAGGTCTGTGGCCCGGGAAGAGAGTTTTTCTATGTGCAGAAAACTTACATGTGACAGTCTTTTGGATAGCTTGACGTTTGTTTCCATGACATTTCACTTCATGAGTAATCTTACCTTGCCATAATTTCAATGGCCCCGCTTCTCTTCTCTTCCTCTTGAAAAAAACAGCTGAGGAATGAGGGTATATCTCCGCCCTCCTTATCCCTGTGCCTTTATTTCCATGATATATCCACTTAAACATCATCGTTTCAAGTGGCACTTGCTAATACTGGGGGGTGGAATATGTGTAGTTGAGACCAAATAAATTTGTAGTGTTACTTGAATTATTCTGTTTCAAAAGAAAGGAAAAAAAATCCCTTTCCCTCCCAACAATAAATATAAACAATTATATTTAAAAGGAGAAACATAGATCCAAAAAAAAAAAGAAAGAAAGAAAGAAAGAAAAAGAAAAAAGAAAAGAAAGCCAATGAACAAAGAGAGAGAGAAAGAAAAGAACTATAAAAATGAACATCGGTAAAGAAATCAATTGGGATTGGTTTGCAGGTTTGGTTCCAAAACGCACGAGCCAAATTCAGAAGGAACCTTTTGCGGCAGGAGAATGGGGGTGTTGATAAAGCTGATGGCACATCGCTTCCGGCCCCGCCCTCAGCAGACAGCGGCGCTCTCTCTCCACCCGGCACTGCGACCACTTTAACAGACCTGACCAATCCCACTATCACTGTAGTGACAGCCGTGACCTCTAACATGGACAGCCACGAATCCGGAAGCCCCTCACAAACTACCTTAACGAACCTTTTCTAACATTGGTTTTTTTCTTTTTTAATTCTTCTTTTTATTATTATTCTAATTATTATTATTTTATTATTTACAAAACTTTTTTTTTTCCTTCTAACCCACGAGAAATTGGGGGAATAAAAATAACAGCTTGGTGTGTAGCATTTGCAGCCACTTGGCAAATGAGTTTACAGTATTGTCTCCTTCAAGTGAATATATTTTGTCTACAAAGTGTATTCAGATTTTTTTTTCCCTTGAATTAATAAGGTCTTTCAGTCGGTAAGGGGAATTTTTTAATCATTCTTATAAGTGCCTCTTAAAATTGTATGTTACTTATTTCCAGAATCTCGAAGGAAAAAAAAAAAAACAAAGCAAAAATGAGTGGTCTTATTATGGGCTTATTCCCAGTTAAATGATTAGGTTAATAAAGAACCAGATAATTAATTAAAGAGTTATTTTTAAAATCTTATAATTGTATGTGTGATTATGGAGTTTTGAAAACATTACATTTTTAAAATTTAAAACGGAAAAATTTTTTGGATATTTCTATTTCTTATCTGAATGGTTAAATCAAATGAGGAATATGATTAAACAAAAGCATTAACTATAGAAATTTTAAATAGTATTGATTAATTAGATGGAAAATGTATTCTAGAAATGTCAATTTTCCTCCTCTTAGGGATGTACAACCTCTAAAACTTTTTAATTAGTTATTTTTTTCAACATTTGAATATGCTTAAACTCCTTGTGTATCCTTGAAAATTCCACATAGAATCTGAAATTACCCTCCTAAAGCAAAGCAAAAACAAACAAACAAAAAACCCCATAACTCAAAAAGCTCTGAAACCATTCCTTCTAAATTACTTTTTTTTCCCAGGGAAAATGGAAATAAGCAAAATATGATTTTTTAAGAAGTCAAAAATATGAATATAATTTAATTAATAGCTCTATTAATTGGCTTCAGCTGTACCATGATATTGTATCTGGCGTTCTAGATGAATAATGTCTTTAAGTGAACAACTTGATAGACGAATACGAACAACAAGACTTCTTTTGTTTTATCTTGTTTTATTTTATTTTGGCACAGGTTGGCTTGTATGTCAAAAAGCCCTTTTCTGACGTTAGAGATTTGAAGTTATTAGTCTTAAAGTTGATAGACTCAGAAGCCTTGTGGATGCTGATCTGAATATATTTCCTAGTTTACAGTAGCATTTTTTTCCTTTAATTTAAGCTAAAATCTTAATGGTCTGGGCAGTGGTGAATGTTCATCTATATGCTTCTGTTGTAGTTAAATACCAATTAGATTGTGGATTTCCTAAACAAAATAAAAAAGAAGTCAAGATAAATGTCTTGCTTTAGTGGATTGTTAAGAATAACTTTGCACATATTCTCCACTTTTCGGACCCCTTAAATCTCCTCTGGTGGTCTAAGTGGCTGTTTAATAGATTTTAAAGGTGTCCTTCTGGCTGTATAAATGTGTGGTTACATATTGACAGTTCACTGCCCACATTAAAGTGCATTATTGTAACTTTTGCTCAGGGTCTTTAGAAAATTAGCACAGAAAGTAGCTTATTTTTTAAAAAAAAAGATGATGGAAGAGAAGTTAACACTGTAACAGAAGAAAGGTGTGATTGCCATTATATATTTAGCAAGTGTGGTTATCATCTTATATGGAGCTTAAATCTTGACTTTTCATATTTCTATTACATTTTGGGCATTTACCACTAACCAGACCAAACAAGCTTGGTAAGGCTGAGATCTTATTAATACAGTTTTACAGGTAAAATATTGACACTTATAAATTTTGTTCTTTGACAGAACAATATATGGTACTATAGATCTACTTTATTAAGTAGACTAATTATAACTCAGTTCTCCTATGTGCCTTATGATATAACTTGGAAGTAAGTTTGTGAAAAATCAGGATATATGTGTTGTTTGTTAAATTAACTGTTTTAAGCCCTTTTGACACCTCACTAGTTTTGTACTGTTTTACTTCTTATTTCTGAAACTCTTTTTATGGTGTATCCTGTTAGAGGGGACAAACATGTCATAGAAAGCAGTTGTGCACTCTTTCAAATATAGTTGATAAATTCAATAATCTTATATATTGAGCTTCGTGTTTATAGTACAGTAAGTGGTCTAGCAAAATTGTCCATGTTTCTTTGTTTATTGATAAATGCATTGTATAGAAACTATTTCCCCTAAATATTTATGGACCAAACAATTGTGATATATCCTATTAAATTTGTGTGAATAAACCATTTTGAATCTAAGGAGTTTTATTTCCCACCAGTTTTATTTAAGATTTAACTGTACTCATGTGTTTCCAATATCTATATGTAAAAGCTGTTAAAATGGCAATACAAAATTTAAAAAAAATTTCAACATACAAATAGTTTTTAGATATTCAAACTTTGGACTCATATTAAAGGTACACACAGTTGCACATGCTGTAATTCAGCCTAGAATTACCTTTAAATATATTTGCTTATAATAAAAGTAATGCCCCACTGATTTGACGCAGTCCAATTTTTAGAATAAAAAAAGATAATTAGCGGATAAAGTAATTGCATGAAAAGAAATCTTAAATATGAGTAAGATTTAATTGAGCACAAATGGATATTTGTAAATCTAAATAGAAATTGCAGACCCCTAAAAGCCAAGTTGCTCTGTAGTTAATAAATTGTCACTATGATTTTTTTCAGGGAGAACAAATCTTGGGGCATTACAGCCAAACATCCCGACGTTTGAAAATTCCCTAAAGTATTAAAAGAAGGGGAAAAGTTTGATCGGAAATCCACTGCAGTGAAGACAAAGACACTATTAGGTTATGATAATCATACATTTAAAAATTTAATGAGCCAAAAAAGAGAGAGAGAGAGAGAAAGAGAGAGAGAGAGAAAGAGACACACATCATTTACTGAATGTTAACAAAGCTTGTGTTCTTTATGGTATCTAACACAAATGAAGGCTTAAAATTATGTGGTTTCAAACAAAATTAGATCAACCTTGTGTAAACCAGAGCAACTTGGCAGTAATATGCCCACCCCACATTTGAAGAAAATTATTACTGAAAAAAAAAAAAATTCCACACATTTGTCAAGCACAAATAGTTGTAAAATAAAGTCCAAAAACATTCATTTCACCCGCTTGCTAATGTGTATTAGTCCTATTAATGGCATTTTCAAATTGTGAATTCAAAGAAAAGCTACCATTCGTTTAAGAGTCTAGGGATCAAAACCCAGTAATTTTAGTATTGTTTATTCCTTCCTTTTTAAACAGAAATCTCTGCATGCACTTTTACATCTGTCACCTCTAGTGTACATCTCTGTATGATGACTTATCTTTGCTGTTTCTTGTATGATAAATAACTTTCACGAATAAACATTTTATTTGATGCAAACATAGTTAACTTTATGTTAAACACACTGTTGAAATTAATTTTGGACACTGTCTTAAAAAGGCAGCACAGTATATTTACGATTTGTTATGAAAAAATCCAACCATTATAATGAAGTTAAATTTTGGTAGTCAAGGATAAAATAACTTACTTGGTTTTTAACTTTTCATGACTTATTTTCATTTGTTGTATTCAATTGACACATGTATTAAAAATAAAGAACAAAATAAACCCAAATTACAAAAGTAGGCCTCAGCATATACTATTGTATAACATTTCAGCAACATTTTTAGAGTCTTAGGGTAAAATTTATAATTCCTCTGTGAGTTTACATGTTTGCTATGCAATGAACAAATCTATTGAAGTGTACAAATATATTCTGAACTATGAAAAGATCCAGTCTTTGCATAGTTTAAGGTACATATTATTACAAACAAAGAAAAAAATGGGAAGAAAAACAAATAGTTAGGAATGAGGTTTTTTAATCCTTATAGGGAATATTTGAAGAAAGGATTTTTTAACTATTCCTATTTAGCTGTATATCCAAAGCATATGTTAAACAAATTAACATATAAAATGCTTTCCAGAAAATTTTTCATTATGATGAAATTTTTATTATATACAAATGAACCCTATGTAAATGATGTAACTTTTATGAATGACAGACATTAAATATTTCACTTCCATGTATTCTCAGAATTTTGAATGTTTTCTTAAGTGTTTCCACTTCCTGAATACGAAAAAAGAGAGAGCAACTTACTAATATAAAAAAAAAAAAGCAATGCACCATGACAAGTAGACTGTTTTGAGTGATCATGAAACATGTTGGTTTTGTCAGTAACTTGAATGTTTATGCCTCATTGAAACCTCATCCACGGCTATAGCAACTTAAACAGATTTTCCGATACATTTCCAGCCAGTTTAGTCAAATCTTTGCCCTACAGCTTTGCCTTCTTTCCCTGTTCTGTCACCTATGGCAGTTTCATTTAGAAATATTTTGGAACCTCGCCTGGTTTCACAGACCTTTAAATATTGGTCTGGTATGTGAAATGCGGGAAGAGACTAAAGAGGGAAGGAACATAACTGCAATTAGACATCTGAAAAAAATAATACAAATTTGAAACAGGCACATTTTTTAAAAGTAAAAGAAAGGAGCACTAATTATGTGAGTGGGAAGAGAAAAAGCATGTGATGCAGAGTTGGAAGGTCTAGCACACTTTCATGATGTTCAGCCGTCTTTGAGTCTGGGCAACTATGTACTTACTCTTTGGTGTGGAATAGAAGAATGTGGACCCCTTCGTTGGGAGCAAGACACTACATTTTATCCTAGCTTCTACCTCCCAATTGCCTGGGTTAGTCTAACTTCTGGCAAACCTATCTTGGGCAAGAAAGGCTTTACTGAGAGTTAGCATCTGTGAGCTTAGGTTGAATAGCCACCTTAATGCTGACTTACATAATAGATAGGTTTTTGATACCTCAAATAAAGATAAAACTCCCCAATAAAGGACCCAAAGCAAACACTTTTAAAATTTTTGTGACTTTTCATCACCTAGAAGCAAATAACTTTATTTAATAAAATCCCAGTGGAATCTATAGTACATTCTTTAACAATAATCTTTTTCTGGAGTCAAATAATTCTTTTTATTAGTCACATACAAATATCTCATTTTCCATCGCAGTGTGATGGCGTGGGGTATTGTGGTGAAAAGCATTAGAAATGGGAAGCTCTGGAATGGAAATTTGAAGTCATGTCATTCTAGGCTCTTACAGAGAATCTTAGGGATAATACCATTGTAAAAATAAATATAAACACCTAAATTTGTATGGGGTTTTGCTATTTAATTTTTAACTGCATCATAAGCAAAGGTAACTTAAATTGTAGAGAGTTTGTCTACTCTCAAAGTGATTTAATACAGTCTGTAGACACCAGGGCAAAATAAGGACAGGAGAACTTATTTCAAATTGAAAAAATTTTCTTTGACACCATACATACAGAAAATTCTTGCTTGGCCTCTTGGATCTATTTTCAATTTTGAGTAATCAGGAACCAACTATTAATATTGAAATAAAGGAAAATCTTCTAATGTAAAGCCACAAACCTTAGCTTTATAGCCATGTGAAGTTATTTTTTTCATGGTTTGCTATTGATTTTGAATATTTTTATATTTACTTGGCCCTTACAATATAAAAATGCCACAATTTACCTTGTGTTCAAAATAAATTGTAATTATAAGTTAAAGTATTATTTTAAATGCCCTCTGGGAAGATTTCTATTTTATTTTACCTTGTTACATAGTGATGGAAAAAAAAAAGACAAGAAATAAAGCCCTCTCACAACTGGAACTGTGCATGATATTGAAGAAAAAAATCTATAAGTATGATGTAAGTAGCAATATTATTGCCACAACAAAATTTCTTTTTTAAATATGTGGCAAAACAAATGATTTTATCTAACTTCATTCTCTACTTGCAACATGTCTCTATGAATATTAATATAGTTAACCGTCCCTTATCATATATCACATCAGTAAATTTCTCTTCCCTTGGATTATTAATTTTTGCTTCTTTGCATTACATTCTATTGTGTGCTGAAATGACAAAAAGCAAGCAAGAATAAAGATCCAGGTATTAGCCATATGTAGAAAGTTCCTGGTGTGCATTTCTGTGTATTTTTCCCTCCCATGTTAGAATTGTCAGGAACATTTCCCCCCACCCCCACCCTTTGGAACTTCCTGTTTACAATCTTGCATGATCTTATACATTAATCTGGAGTAACTGAATATCTTTTATGGTTATTTGAAAATAAAATTTGCTACAAATACAATGCTCCAGTCTCTGTTGCCTCATATGATGCGTGAATGTATTAATTTTTTCCTGTACTTTCGTGATAAACCAGAAAATATTAACCTCAGAAGACATTTAAATTATTATTTATGATGAATATACAAAGATGATGAAATTCAAAGATGAGATTGCCTTTACTTAATAGTTCTCATTCTGCTTCTTTTCCTTTTCTAAAGCAGCAAAAATCATGCAGAGCTATTGGCTTTAACTTCGACATTTGAGGGTTTTGACAGCTCGCATCACTTAAAGTTATAGTTATTATTCAGTAAAGTTTAATTCTATAGAATAAATGCCCTTTATGAAATGTGACTTTTTTGAAAAGCCCAAAGGTATTTCAAGGATTTCAAACAGCTGAAGTTATTTGAATTTTGCAAACAAATAGTTTTTCAGGAGAAAAAAAAATAGTGGAAAAAAATTTTAAATATAATATTTGTAGCATTTTACCTGGTTGGCCTGGATACCATATAGGAATTTTAAAGAGTTATAAACACCCTCCAAAGTATGATATAAATAATTAAGTGATGGCTTTTTTGTTTGTAGTTTAAATTGAGATAGCTTATTTTATAAATATAATTACATAGTCACCTTATTATTTGAGTGAAGATTCTGAGATCTTTTAATGATAATATGTTTATATTTCCAAGGGTTCTGGTATAGTTTCCTACTCAGCTTTCATAAATTCAGCGTCATGAGCCTATGTGTATGTGTGTAGTTGTGTGGGTAGTGTATTTTCTTCCTAACATCTGTGAAGAAGGTGCAGTGGCTCACACCTTTGTTTTTTAAAAAACAATGAAGAAGACCTGTCTCTTTTAAAATCAGTTTTTAATTAAAAGCAAAACAAAAAGGCAAAATAATGGCAAGTTTTCTTCAGTTGGTTATTGCAATAGGTCTACTTTTTTAAGCCTAACATAAAGCCAAGCTCTCAATAGCTTCCCTCCCAATGCAACAGTCATCTCTCTAGATTCTGTGTAGATTACAGTCTTCATTGAGGTTGGCCATCACTTGGCTTTTTACTGGCATTATGTTGCTGTTTTGAACTTTTCTGTTCTGTCACCAGAGTTTTGACTAACACTTATTTTTAAACATCAACAACTACAACAAAACAGGCAATTTGGGGAGGAATGAATAGTTTAATTTACATCCTCTATTAAAAGAAGCACGGTAGAAACAAAAGGTTCTTTCACAATTCGAGGAAAATATTTTGGTTTAAATTGAGCATTAATAGTCTATTAAAGTGGCTGAAACTCAATGAGTTCATTAGTAAATGTGAAGTATAAATTTATCAACCTATCCACATTCACGTACATATGCTAAGTGCATACTTTGTAATAGAACTACATCCAAGGCCTACCAAGAGACATTTTGCCACATATGCAACTTCAATAGCCTGAATACCTAAGTATTAAGGGCTGGATTATCAAGCATTTGAAATTAATGCTGATGTTCTCTGTTTTTCTGGAGTAGCTCATATTGGAATGTATAGCCAATGGAAGTTCTCGCCATGGACTTTATTTTTGTTTTGATTCATATAAGAATAAACTCATGGAATCACTCTGTGTGCTACAAAGAGTCTTGTTCGGTTGGTTGAAATCCCCGTTTCTTTTTTCCAGTTGAAATGTAGAATATTGAGACAGATGTGTATTGTTTTTGGTTCAGAGACAATTGTGGGCCTTTCTCAGAAAAAATAGGAATGTGAATGTTTAGTCTCTGCAGATTAATACTTTTTTTTCTTTTTTTTTTTAAGAGGCTCAGGTGATCCTCCCATCGCAGCCTCCAGAGTTTCTGGGACCACAGGTGTTCGCTGCTGTGCCTGACTAATTTTTTTTTTTTTGGTAGGAATGGGCTCTTACTGTGCTTCTCAGGCTGGTCAAGTGATCCTCTTACCTTGGCCTCCTAAAGTGCTGGGATTATAGGTGTTAGCCACTGCACCTGGCCAGATTTACACTTTTTTACCATTGTTGAAATAGTGTAATTATAGAAATATGGCCCCTACTAATACTTAGTACTTCTTATTTGTGGCAGCTGAATTGTTAGTGCAAATTGCAATTTAGAAAGACTACAATCGTAAACATTGATGGTTATTATTTTACAGAATTTTCTATAAATGTTGACAACTTTTATTCATCGGTTGCTTACTACCATTCCTCCTAAATTTTCTTCCATCTCACTTCTATCCCCATCACATTATTGAAACCACATTCCTTAAAGTTAGCAATGATCTTTTCCTTACCCAAATTGTGGCCTTTCCCTTATATTTATTCACATTTACCTTCGTGCCAGATTTTATGTCCATTTTACTTCTCTCTAAACCTGTTTCCCCACAGGCCGCGCACCTGCCGCTTCTCCCTGGGGTTCTGCTGACTCAGAGCCAGCACACCATGGTCCAACCCCAGGATCTCCTGTCTGCGCATGTGCAACTCGTGCCCTGGAAACAACGTTCTTTCTTAGAGGCTCAACTTTTTAGTGATGACTCAGATGTATTTCTTGGGACATTTCCACCCAGCTCCTTTGTTATTGCTTGAAGAGCAGAATGAACAAAATCAAACTCACTTTTTCTCCTCAGCAATCTTCTGGACTTTCCCCCATTTTCCTTAATGACATTATTAAAGTTTCTCCCAGCCGCCCAGACAAGGAGTTATCAATTTCTCCACCACTGTCTCCTTCTCTCGCTCTCTCTTTTTTAGATTTTATCATTCTTTTACCAAACTCCATCGATCCTTTCTTTATTTAGATCTTGTTACCTCTCGTTTGCCATTTCCCTTGTTCCCTGTGCTCACTAGAACTAAGTTTTCTTATCTCGTGGGAAGCTATTCTCTACTGGAAGTCATATGAGTTGTTTCAGATGTCACCTTGCTTCTCCCATCCCTGCTTTTTGCTCCCCATACGAGCAGAACCAATGATCAAAAATTTTTAAAGGATTATATCGAAACCATATGAAATAGCCTTTTAGTAATATAGAATTAATATAGAATCATAAGGTACAGAAGACGATGAACATTCTCTGTGGGGTTTTAAAAAGAGCCTGGTGGCTCGGTGCCTGTAACTCAGCAGCAAGGACACCAGCCACATACACTGGAGGGGTGGGTTCAAATGCAGCCCGGGCCTGCCAAACAATGACAACTACAACCAAAAAATAGCCAGGCTCGTAGTGGGCGCCTATAGTCCCAGCTACTTGGGAGGCTGAGGCAAAAGAATTGCTTAAGCCCAAGAGTCTGAGGTTGCTGTGAGCTGTGATGCCACTGCACTCTACTGAGGGCAACATAGTGAGACTCTGTCTCAAAACATAAATAAATAAATAAATAAATAAATAAATAAATAAATAAATAAAAGAAAAGAAAAAGAGCCTGGTTTTAATTTATTTTGATGAAGTTGAGGAAAGCTTTCTTAGCCCATGAGTAAT